>OX463854.1:9990638-10287561 GCA_949825065.1 Odontocerum albicorne | reverse complement strand
TACATATACATTTATACATATGTATATGTATATATATGTATATATACATATACATATACATGTACATTATACATATACATATACATATACATATACATATATTTATATTATATATATATATATATATATATATATATATATATATATATATATATATATATATATATATATATATTTATATATATATATATATAATATATATATATATATATATATATATATATATATATATATATATATATATATATATATATATATATATATATATATATATATATATATATATATATAGATATATATAGATATATATATATATATATATATATATATATATATATATATATATATATATATATATATATATATATATATATATATATATATATATATATATATATATATATATATATATATATATATATATATGTATATGTATATATATATATATATATATATATATATATATATATATATATATATATATATATATATATATATATATATATATATATATATATATATATATATATATATATATATATATATATATATATATATATATATATATATATATATATATATATATATATATATATATATATATATATATATATATATATATATATATATATATATATATGTATTTTATATATATATATATATATATATATATATATATATATATATATATATATATATATATATATATATATATATATATATATATATATATATATATATATATATATATATATATATATATATATATATATATATATATATATATGTACCGTTAGGAGAACAAGCTCATCACATCACATCACATCGGAGCGAGGGCAGAGCAGATCGGTATGAGTGGAGAAGCCCTCACTTTCTACAGACTGGTTTTGTGCGTTGCCCGAGGCTACAATCAACCCACGCTTACTAGCGCCACTGGTCGGCCGTGAAAATGTGATCATACTAAGTCTGAAACGACCATACACACTCCTCCAATTAACCATACTTGAGCGAAATGATGCCAAACATACGCTAATTGCTAGAGGAAAAACGTATTTTAACGTTTGTTCGTTCACTATTACAGTGTCATTGAATATTTTTCTCAAACTTTAATGTTCAATTGTTCATCTACAACTTAACGAAAAAATAAATTATTTTAATACTATAGTCTCATTAGTTTTATAATTTTATTTTTATATTTTCATTCGACTTTCGATATTTTTGGGCTTTAAGTTTTCTTAGGTATGGTTTTTTGTACTCATTTCACTTTCGTTGTATACAGTGCAATCTGGCAGTTTATTACCATGTATCAATCTCTTCCAACCAATCAAGAAGGTGTCAAAATCTACTAAAACTATTCCTGGATTGCTACACAAACATCTTTTACCAACTAGGATACGAAGGTCGTGTTATCTTTAAACCTGGTGATATCATTTCTTATCAAAATTATGCAGGAGAATGTTTTACATAATTGTAAGTTATCAATTCATTTGACTTTTTTCGAGGAAATTATGTTGATGCTATTGAAGGAAATTTTGTAAAAAAGAGAGGTTAGGTGACAAAAAAAACGAAGCAGTTGTGTAAGAAAATATATATAGTTGAGCGTAGTGATAGGAAAATCAGCAGAACTATTATCTCTGCCTAACTCGATAGGGAAACAGGGTGACAGTATATATGCATGGATGTGTACATATAATATCCATAGGTTCAAATTTATCACAAATTAAATCCTAAATCGGAAATTCATAAATAAAAGTTATTCATATAATTTTAATAATCTCGCAAATCTTTCGTACCATATGGAAAAATGTCACTACTACTATTGATAATAAAATGTTTGTTTTGGCGCCTCGTAACGAAATGCCGTCTGAATATGGTAATTTACATATTTATCGGATTTCGTTTCACGTATTAATTTATTTATTCTGACCATTTGAATAAATTTTATGACCTCAATTAAAAATTATTCCACACTTATCCTTAACCTAATTAAATTGATAGATTTTTATTCTTTTTGCATGAATATTATTTTCACTCAATTGTTTTTCTGTTATATTTATGAAAGAAATTCGTATATGCTTAAGAAACAATAAAAGCAAATTGATAATAAAGAATGGGCACAACGAAATTTTAAATATTTAATTGGGAATTCAAATCGTGTTATGTATTTAATAAATAAAATGTTATTTGTTTTCTTTAAATTATAATGCAAAATGTCCTCTCGTAGACCTCAATTGACGTGTTTGGACTTAATCACTTAACACCGAGTTTGTACATATTTAAAAAAAGTCACACAGAGAGAATAAAAAGGGTTGCTTTTTTATGTTTTATTTTGTGAGTCTACTGAGTGCTATTTAAGAACATTGGTATATTCTAAATGCTTTGTAGTATCATCACATTACCAATACCTCCATCGTCTAAAATTCGTATAAAATCTGACAAATAAAACTGTAGAGAAAATTAGTAAATATCATTCAGATAATTTTTTTTTTTTTTGTGAAAAATATGCATTCTAACTCACTTTTTGAATGAACGTTAAATTTTCGAGTTATAAACTTGGTTTTAACGAAAATTAAACTCGTCGTAAATTGACCGTGTTTAATGAGAAAATTTGTATGTGGAAGCGTGCATTATAATGTAAATGAGAAAAAAAGTAGTGTAGCGCTGTCGCTTCGAGCGCTTTTTATTACGGAGTATACGGTTTTATATTTTGGGACAAAGATACTGAAATAAGACGTACTCATTTTTAACTTTTAAAGAACTAATTTGTTCAAAGTTAACAGAACAGACTACTTTACCTGTATGTAGTTAACAGAACAGACTACTTTACCTGTATGTAGTTAACAGAACAGACTACTTTACCTGTATGTAGTTAACAGAACAGACTACTTTACCTGCATGTAGTTAACAGAACAGACTACTTTACCTGTATGTAGTTTTAGATTTTTTTATGTTCTGGTATATGATATTTAATATACGAGTACAATAGGTAATATATTGAATTTTGTTATTTTCTTCGGTGTCTAAAAATAATGTATTTGAATGAATTATTTTTACTCCTGCTATTTTGTTCCAAGTATGAATCTTGTTTGACACGTCATTCGATGACAGTTTGTGTGAAATCTTTGACATTTTGTACTCGATTTAAGAAAATTGTTAGCCTCTCGTGTGCTTAAATCACACTTTAAAAGAAAATGCACGAGCGTCGCACGTCATAACTGACGAGATATTTTTGGACATTTTCCAAAACCTTAAAAATAAAGATATGAAATAGATTTAAAATTATGTAAACTGTCGTTAAAATGGTATATACTCGTATTTTAATTTACAAATGTGTCGTTTTCAATAAATAATATTATTTTTTTCTTTCTTTACAGGTAAGAAAAAACCCTTTCTATCATATCAGATACCATAATTGTTCACAGAAGTATGGTAAGTAAATATTTAATTTAAGAAAATGACATTAGCTCCAAAAAATATTCCATGTGAGATGACTTTTTAGATGTTTTTGTATTTTATTGTATTACACTTTCATTGAAACTAGTACAACGTGGGTTTATTTCCATGTGGCAATCTCATCCAATCAACCAAGAAAATGTTTAAGAGGCATTGAGTAGTAACCACACTAGAATTTTTTTTTAAATATATTGTGTCCCAACCGATAACCTCCGAGTTCAAAGACAGGCATCTTAGCAACTAGACTACGCATGTTTTAAACCTTAAGAAATCCTTGTTAAGTGGAAGAAAGTCTTGTTTGTGTTCCCCTGATTATGAGGTGAAAGCCTTGAAACCGGTAGGGTTATAACCGTTACAAAAAGGGGAATCAACAGTGTTTGATAAAACAAATTACACTCTCTTTAAACCTCCACAATGTCAATGCTTTAACTATTATATAAATAATATTTTGAGAAATCCTTTTCAATTTAACGTTTTAAGCCGTTACCTGTTTTTAATTTATACTGACCAAACATTTTTTTATCGTTCCTTCATGAGGATCTCCGTTACCAAGTTGTTAAGATACTTGTTTTCCAGCCTGGGGGTTGCGAGTTTGATTCCTGTTAGTTCCCATATTTTTATAAAAAGGATTCCAGTCTGGTTTACACTGAAGGCCTCTTTGACATCTTTATGTTTGGCTGGAAAATATTGCCACATGACAATAAACCCGTCAGGTTATACTGTATACAATTAAAGTGTAATACAATACAATAAACATTTAAAATTATTTTTGTTTTAAATGTCATACACGCTTTTTACAAAATAATTTTCAATAAATTTTACAAAAGTCCCTTGATTAATTTCCCCAAATTAACAATACGACTCGTGAAATGAAATAAAATCGGTAGAGGGGCCAATTGGTATTCATGATAAAAATACATTTATTCCACTCTATTCCTTGAGATCGATGACCATATAATGTCGAGTCCCACTGCTTAAATTGACATATATTTTTTCATGTAAATAATATACAGGAATGATTCAGAAGAATGGTAATTGAAAACGGTTAAAAATCGTTTAAATATTTCCATTGGCGCTCCGAATCTATTTACAACTTGAATATCCTAATCTTGTTTTTTTATTGAACCAAAGCAAGTCTTACTGTTTAAATGAATGAAGTATCCAAACTCAGCTATAAAAAATAAATCCGGAATAATATATTATTTTATTTTTGTATGTACATATCTATATCGTACTTTTTTACTGGCAAATGAAGCGAGAGTAGAAATTTAATAATTTGAAATTTTGTAAGAATGGTTTTTGTGGTGCAAATATTATAACTCCAGAAATAGTTCTAATCTTGGAATATATTATTTAAAGCTAATTATTAAATAAGGTTTTAATGATTTGTAATTTACTTATAACTTTACTAATCTTACCTCTTCCATCCCTTTTTTGCAAGTATTCTAGAACCTTCAATTAAATAAATATATTTAAAAAAAAGCCTTTACTATACAAACATAATAATATTTTAACTATTTTAGTGATAACTACCTGGAAATGATCAGAATCACACATTTAAATTAAAATGTTTTATATTTTATTTCGTTTGAAATAATATGTTAATGAGTATTTTATTTGAAATGAGATTTCCTTTGAAATATTATTACGCTGTATGTTGTTGATTTTCTTGGTTTAATGATAGTAAAGTCATCCCAAAGGCACCTTGATAGTGTATCGTGTAAAGGAACGTTTTATTATTGTATACTTGATAAATTCTTCAAAATATATTTTTATTCATTTGATAAATTGAGATTTTTTTGAAGCGTTAAACGTGTTGATGAGGACCACAACACATACGCTATTTTTTCAACAATGGCGAATCGTAGTATGAATTGGGAATTGTTCGCCATATATCCAGCCGCTCGATTACGTCTTTTTACGGTCAATATCATGACTCTTCCGCTTAACCTGCGAGCCTCGAAGCCTCATGCATAAGGCATTGGTAGGAGGAAATCAGACATTTTTACATAATCCAGATCGGTTCAACGATTCCCTCTGGCGACCACGAAGTCCGAAGCCACGAAACGGCGACCTTTGTCGGTTCTTTGACCCGTAGTTTTTTTTTCTTCTCCGTCTAAAAATGACCAAACTTTGAAATGTGGTAACGTAAGAAAAAAAGCGTAATCGGGTAATTTTGTTTATTTTTCCATATTACTTTGATTAATTTACGATACAAAGTACACAATTTTGCGTATTTTTGAATTTATTTGAAGTGGTAATTGCTTTATCAATTATGTTTTCTTTGAAATGTTTTCTTACTCAGTCTGCCCGATTTTCTAAGAAGAAGAAATTTAACCAGATGATAGAAATTCATTAAAATTATTAATACTCGTATTAAAGATAAGTTGAGTTATCTTTCTTTATGAATTATTTTAGGAAATTTTCTTATTCAAGACTCAAGTTTATCGTACATTTAAAAAAATTGATATGCGTAATTTGTAATCAGCAACTTTAACCGAAATATTAATGGGAAGTAGGCTTTAAATATATTTTAATGCAAATATTTAGATTAATACTGGAACATATGGAGTTTTCAAAAAATAAATTAACAAACATTTTCAAAATTGAAGATCACACGATAAATATTAAAAGAAAAAATCATTATCAAAAGATTTTTTTAATTCTCACTTTATAATTTGTCACATTCTTCCATCGATGTTTTTTTATTCGTCAAATAAAACTCAATATTCATTTCGTTGAATAATACGCACTTATTTTATATATATAAAATGCATGCTTTTACTGCCGATTCGGTTCTGCTTTAGTGCGCCAGATGTGAAATGGAGGCATTAAATTTCGCCAAAAAAGGAGTAAAATTCTGTCATAAAATCGGAACTCGGAAGGCGTCTCTACACTAGAATACTCGGGCTTCTTCGCTTTCATGCGAAGTCGCATATGTACATATATTGCAAAAGTATATGGAACAGCATAACATTGAACGAAACAATTTTATAGTGTCTACTTTATTAATAATATTTCCATAATAACATCGACCACTTTTGACCCGAATCTCATGTTATCAAATAATTTAACTATTTAATATTTTATTTGACAAAAAATATACGCATAATTTGCGAAAAAAAAACAGGTTATTTAATTTGGATACACAATTTTAATGGATCTGGGTTTGTTGCCTTTCATTTGTCGTGTCCCCAGTAAACTAGGCTTTTGCCTGTATCTCACTGAGGACATGTAGCATGAAAAAATAATACGATACTTCTTTCAGATTTTTATTATATAAAACCCCGTGGCACATTCTCATCAACCTAACAAACAGTAACGCTCAATTACATATGTATACATAACGCGAATCAAACCCCTCACACTTCATCAGTCTAAACAGACCATAACGTTCATCCCACTATATACCGCACATAATCATAAAAAAATACCACTTTCAAGAGCTCACACAAACCTCTGCTACAAGTCATTCCTCTTGCAAACCCAAGTATTCAAACTTCTGTCGCGATAACAACCACGCTCCGATCGACTGCCTAAATTGTTTTCATCCTTTTGCCTTTATTGAATTCGGCACTATTGGTTATAAAAAACTCTTTCATTCCTTTCTTATGATTTTTTATCAATATAATGAAATAGTTGTAAAAAACCTATTTGAAGATGGAGTATTATTTTGATATATTAGTACATTTTTTATATTACCATCAACATTTTCCCGATTTTCCTTTCTTCTCCACCATTCCTTCTTTATTCGTTTGATTGATGGTATCTTACTTATATATTTACTAGGTATATTGTTTATGAATTGTCTACAATTAAATAATGATTTATTATTTTTTGGGACCACGACGCTTCCTTCATTATGTTTGATTGAAAGAGATTGCCACTTGACAATAATCCCGAAAAATTGTGATACAATTAAATGTTAAATAAATAATCCAACATCATTATTTTTATCTATAATCTCAAAGTTATCTATAATATTAACAATTTATTGAAAAAAAAAACAGTAATCTTCAAAACAAAATTGAATCAAAATTTCTTATACTCGTACATTTAAACATATGTTATGATATATCCTCGATTTTTAATATAAAAACTATAAAAAATTATATCAAAAAAAAAAAATAATACTAAATGACACTATTTTATGTGTTCTCATCTCTCCCGCTTTCCGTTCACAAGTGTCAAGAGTGGTAAATTCAGCGGTGCGCTTTTCCGGCCATATTTATTGTCCTTTCTAGTTAATAGCTATAGGACGCGAACATTTTTTATAGTCTTAAATAATACGTACAAGGAGTCAAAAACGCTTAAATTTTGTAAATTATGCATTGAACTTTTTTCACCGATTTTCAAATGAATTGTAGCTTTCTTTAGACATTGATTTTAACACCTTGCAAGAAATGATAATTTATGTAGTTATTTAATACGTACAAAATTTTTTTTTTTAATATTGTGTACCTATTGAGTAATATTGTGTACCTAATTTCATTTTCATAATTTCAATTTATGCTCAAAGATTATTTTCCAATATAATTTCCAGGAAATAATTGTGGGCTTATCTTTTTTACCATATATCCAAAATGATTGTTATTAATTTAGGACCCGTCCTGAATGGCGTCGGATTCAATGGCGCTCTTTAAATGTATAGGTGTTTTGAAATATCTTTTTTTTTCCTGGAATAAATCGCATGTGGATAGGTGGTAAGGCATATTAATTGTGAATTAACAGGAGCGGTCTTACGGCGGCTGTAAGATAAATTGGCCCGCATCAGGCGAGGTCCCTACCCGTGGGCCCCCTAATTCCCCTCCTCCCAGTTGCCCGTACTTCCAAAACAACGGTTAAGCCCCCCTAAAATAGAGATTGGTAACCTGAGACACGTGTCCTACCAGTGGACGTTAATCGAGTAAGACATATCTCCTTTTTTAATGTAGGCCATCCACGTTACAGTGATTTGTGGCATTATTAACTGAAGACTTCTCTTAAAGAATGTAACCGCTCAAAGTGGAATAAATTAGGTAATAACTGGAGATATTTAACAGAATTTACTGTAGAGTAATTAATTAATTGATTGTATTATTTTAATAAAAATCGAAAGTTTCTATGATGATTTATAGTGTGCTTCAAAATATATTTTATCTTTTCGGAACAAAACACAAAACTTGGCGTAACCTACTATGAAACACAGAATTCAATTTAGTTTAATGTATATTATATGGCTGCATTAACGTTGTCTTAACCAAGAATGCATTTGTATTCTATTCAGAATAATATAAATTATACATTGAAACACTCTTAGCTGATCTATTTAATTCAATTTATCGGCTATAAAAGCATTATATCATAGAATATACGAGTATATAGGCCACTTTTGCCCTAATCTCCTGTTATCAAATAATTCTACCTGTAGCTGTAAAAAAATTTCATCATATCTTACGAAAGTATTTTTTTATTGATATATGTATTTAGATAATTAGTAATTGAATCTTAACGGGTATAGTTGTATTGTGATAATTGTTACTTTAGTTTGTAAAATGTGTCAAATATTTATTTAAATAAAAAGTTTTCGGTCCCTGCCCTAAAACGAGGATAATAAATATGTGTTCATGGCTCAACGGGTTCACAAAGTGTCCTCACTTAGAGCGCCCTAACACCGCGTAATCAAAATCCGATTATAAGGACTACGATTATCCTACAGCAGATAAAATATATGCCCATAGTGTCCTTAATGCGTACAGCAACGAATTATAAATCAACACAAATTGTTATCAATCTTAGTTTTATCTTACTCGTTTTACAACGATATAATCTTTTATGTAATATTACATTTTTCAAATAAAATTCAAAATGAAATAATTTTATTTTCAAATATTCCTTGTATTTTGGTGACACAATCGTGTATAATAGTTCTCTTCTCTAACTCGACACCCTCCATTTTTTCCCTGCATATAAAACAGATAAATGAGTCCTTTTCGCTGTTTTATTAGTCGGATTGTGTGGTAGTTTCGTGTTAGCTGGTTCTTTTCTGGTTCACTCTTATCTTATGAAAAGGATAGTTCTCCTTTCTCCTACCCCATTCTCCTGTATTTCTACACCCCTCAAATACTTTCTGCCTCCTGGTGACGCTTTGCATAAAATCAACCCTTGTAACTTCAGGTTTTTTTATTTTCATTTACGATTAGCTTAATCGGGATCATTTGAATATATAATACATCATCACGCAATTTAGAAAGAAAGCCATTTCGTTACTTGACTAGAACATTAGCTTAGACTTAAATCAATCTCAAGTATCATTTAGCATCGTAAAGTTAAATTAAAACGATAAACCAAGAACATAATGATATTAAAGTGATATTCAATTTGAAAAGTAAAATAAAATATCGTTAGTTGAATTCTTTCAAATTGAAATTTTTACTACACCAAGGTGAACACTAATAAAATGTTTTAATTTTGCTTGCTTTTAGCATCGTTTTATACAAAATAATTGACGGAAAGTAAACAAAAAAAACGTAAGTAATATATGCCTTTGAAAATCGGACATTTATTATATCTTGTATATATTTTTACAGTTATATTATTTTTTCTTTGTTAAACTTAAAGGTTGTTCAAATATTTGATCCTTGACCAAATATACAATAATGTTGTTCATACAAATATTGAATGTCATAACATTACATACCTTACCTTTTAATATGACAAATATTGAATGTCATAACATTACGTACCTTACCTTTTAATATGACAAATATTGAATGTCATAACATTACGTACCTTACCTTTTAATATGACAAATATTGAATGTCATAACATTACGTACCTTACCTTTTAATATGACAAATATTGAATGTCATAACATTACGTACCTTACCTTTTAATATGACAAATATTTTTTAATTCAAAACTTTTTCGACTTAATCATGAAACGTTTTTTTTTTTTTATTTTTATACGAAAGCCGTTAATAGTTTGAAATAAAAAAATATAATATAAACGAATATAAAGGTGGTTTAAGCAAACGGTACATCTGTTTTATCTCTTTAACATTTAAATGAAACATACTTAAAGAGGAGAAAGACCTTATCTAGATTTATGATTACTAGTTTATTTAACATAAAAAAGTTGTATTTCCTGTATAAAAATAAATATATTCAGTTTTTACAGCATATCATCTGAATGCCATCCATAATGCTGTAGATTGAATACTATTGTTAACTGGGATTCTATTAAAGCTAGAATCTAGAATTTTTCGATGACCTATAAATCGTTACTTATCATTGTTTTTCTTATCTGATGAACAAATCCGTATTCGTGTTTCAAATATAAAATATATTTGAATCTCATTTTTAAATCATTTCCGACATCTTTTTACCACTGGAAACAAGTATATAATATGAACAATTTTTTGGGTTGTCAAGTTTCAATGGTATTCATATTCAAATTCTTAAGTTATCACTAGATTTAGTTATCTTGTGATAACTTAAGAATATTAATACCATTTATACTTGACAACGATACATAAATATATATTGTCAAAATCATAATATTTTTAAGTATAAAGTTTAATTTTATTGCTTTAATTATATCAAATTCACAAATTTTTATTCGAGAAAGTAATTTAGCACTTTATACGAAATATTATGTTAGAAACAATCAGCTCTTTCTTTTGCCCACATGAACTTATCAAACGAGAATCTAGTTTTGGACTTAGGACCCACCATTGCGCATGGATAGAATCATTCAATCAATGTCGTATCTGATGGTTTGTTCACTGTACTCCAAGAACTTTTCGGAAGAAGACATACAAAGGGGAAGCTTCAATGACGTCCCAAATGCCCTTTTTTGGGCTGATAGGATATAGTGTATATATGGTTTAATCAGTACGATCGGAATGAATCCAATATATTTCTTCAAAATATGTGCTATTTTAAAATTAAAATACACATAATCTCTTCCATATATTTTATTCTTCCAAATTGGTTATGCTTCTATTTTACCAGTCGTTTGGGTCAATTCTGTATATCGCCAACAGCTACAACGTTTGGGTCAATTCTGTATATCGCCAACAGCTACAACGTTTGGGTCAATTCTGTATATCGCCAACAGCTACAACGTTTGGGTCAATTCTGTATATCGCCAACAGCTACAACGTTTGGGTCAATTCTGTATATCGCCAACAGCTACAACGTTTGGGTCAATTCTGTATATCGCCAACAGCTACAACGTTTGGGTCAATTCTGTATATCGCCAACAGCTACAACGTTTGGGTCAATTCTGTATATCGCCAACAGCTACAACTTTCGACGATACATTTCCAACTAGCCTAAATTCTATTTTTCAAATAGCGTCTTTTTTATGTGTGGTTCCTCCTTTCTTTCAGTTACCTCTAGGCCTTTCATCTATTCCATTCAGTTCGATATTGAATATGCTTTAATATCGTAGCAATAACATCCTAAAACTATTTTCCAGTACGATTATTAATAACAATTGAATAAAAGGATATCTGACATCCCTATTTACAAGTGAAGAAGCGCTCGTCAGTGGCGTAGCTCGATCCCCATTCAAACAAGGGAGTCGGGACAGGGGGAGGTGGACTAAAAAACTTTATCCTTTTGCCTCGCAAGCGACGGGCCATGACGGGGCGCAAAGATTTATGTTGTTTTATGCAATAATTCTCTCTTTATAAATTGCTTATTTTGGCTTCGGTCTAACTCGGAGACATCGGCTGTATACTATTTTATATATATATATATTGTACGAGTTTTACCAAGTTTTTCGAGACACATCAACATTTTGCATAGCTAATTAATTTTATTCTCTTCGCGATTTTCCCTTTTTGTAAGCGATTTTTTTTCGTTTTTCATATACGCCCATGACACAAATTAAGTATAAAAAAAACATTAATTAGTATTTATAGTGGCTACCTCAATTTTATAACTTTTTTTTCCCATTCGTTTCCCTTTAACATATCTGAATTAATAATACTAACATATTGAAGAGCGTGGACGAGAAATAACTTTATCTTTGGTACGAATAATCGAGCATTAGAGTTTAGAACCGCTTGAGTAAACAAGGAACTCACAGTTCATCGTACGTATTGGAAATACTACCGCACGTGAACAGGCAATAACACTCGCATACTTTTAGCCCGTGGGAGTATTGTTACCACATGAACTCTTTTGAACCACTTTATAACTGGCACTCCCTTTTTTTTTTACTTCAAACAATTGCAAATCGAACCCGAAACCTCTGCGCGGAAAACCAGCGTTTACCAACTAGGCTACAAAAGTCAACATTATCGTGTTATTTTTATTATTTTTAATCTATTATTTAAAATCTTAACGTTTGCTTCCTATCAAAATTTTAATTTGTATTACCGTCTATATCTTTAAAGCTTAAATAATATAACTACTTAAAATATAACTCACAATTTCAACACGTTTCCAAGGAAATTTAAACTAAAATAATAATTTAGAAACGAGGTTATATTTAACCTGAAATATGATTTCAGAGAATAATTTTCTATCGGTATTTTATGAATACTTCCCGTAAATTGTTTCATGTAATTAAAGGTTAAACGGTCATGGAAATGTTTTTGACACATAAAAATCAACCCTTGAATTTTAAGGCAAATTTCATAATATTGATTGAATTCGCTGCTACTTGAGATATTTAATAGTACGACTCGAATATCAGAGCAAATAACAATAAAAAACTGGAGCACGTTTGATAAATCTTTATATTGTATCTGATACGTGCCCAATCTACACAGTATGTGTATTGTTCCTGACACGTATCAAGGAACGAAATGTAACGAAAGATTATTCTTCGTTTTAGTTTCACCATAATTGTCTAAAGTAGTTGACCTGTTATTCCAGTCTTTATTTACATATATTTAATCAAATCCATTGAATTCTTGAAATTTCTTGAAGTGTAAAAAATGTGAGATTTTTTTTTCAATACAATTTTTGTTGCTTTTCTTGAAAATTACTTAGAATTATTTTTTTGTTGTTATAAAAAAACTCTCTATAATTGTGTTGTATCATCCGTACATGACAACCTGATGAGTTTATTGCCATTTGTTATTTTTCCAACCTACCAAAAAAAGTTAGAGACGGCTTAAGTGAAAACGAAACTGGAACCTCTTTTTTTTTTCAAAAATCGGGTAACAGTGAGAATGAAACATGCAACCTTCAGGCTGGAAAACAGGCATCATACACAATTAGTACAGCATTGTGTTTATTTAGCTAAATATTAAAGAAAGACAATTTCTCAGTTTTATTATTTTACCATCGATTATCTTATTTGCTATCAGAATTATTAATTATTGGTCATAATGATTCCATTCGGTCTTATTACGGGCTAGGTGTCTCCATAGAGGTTTCCTAATGGTTTTACGTTACCTAGCCATTTTGGAATATGTTTTCATAATTCTATCTATAGAGAAAGTTGACAAAATAGGAAGAGAGAGAAAACAGATCTTTTGACTTTGATATCTAAAAACGCAACTTAAATTTTCTCTACATTCGTGCATATAACTCTTAGGCCCGAATTAATATTTCGTTCTTAACACTAAATTTTAACTATATTTCGTACGGATTTGTCATAGCTTCCTTAAATAAAATTCACTACCTGTATTTCAAGTTTAGGGCGTACTTGGTCCGACTCTGAATACAAATTATAAAATATTAAGGCTAGAAATAAGTTTTTAGTATTCAGATTATGAATTCGAGGCTAAATTTATTGTGGATACTAATAAAAATCAATCAATAATTACTCGGAAACTTTAAGAACGTATTCCTCTGACATGCCTCCTGTCAGAGGCGTTCAAAGTTTAATAAATGTCCACGATCCTAAGGCTTTGTGGAAAAAAAACGTGTTTTTTCGAATCCTCACAACGCTCCTTAATATTTTCATTCGATGGGTAACATATTTCCTACTCGTTCTTATACAACTTGAATTATTTATTGACAGTACTTCTGTTGAATTTCGTCGACGCTAGTGATTTTTTCTTTTTTATTTATGTTTTTTCCCGAGACAAAAAAGAGAAATTCCCTTTGTACAAACTTGCAAAGAGATATTCCTTATTTTCCCCTACACAGAAGTAAATGTAGACGATATATTTATTTTTCATTTAGGTACTTTAGTCTATTCATATCGCTTCCTTTACCACATTGAATTAATTCATCTGCAACCAAACAGTGATATTACATTCTGGGTCTGTGGAATTTTATTTTGTGGAAATTAAATTTTCAGGTTTTCTTTTTTTTTGTGGAACTTTCTGATTCTGTTTACATATTAATTAATTTAAATAATAAAATTGAAATGAGTTTTTAAATTAGTATATTATTTTCATTCCTGTCAAATAGTTTTCGATCTATGTACGATGTTTCTCTGTAGGAATAAGCAGAAAAAACAAAATGCTATCATCGTATACATAGTTTCCCTTCTTTACATCCATACATCTCATACAACTCACTACGATTTCTATAACTTATTTCCTTTTTTCATAATATCGTTCACTTGATCCAAACATAGGTTTCTTGGTTTTCCTCTGCCACTCACATTTACACTTTATGTTTGTTATGTTACTATTTCTTTATTCATTCGTTCCACATGTCCAAACTATCTCAGAGCGCTTTTATTCATCCTTTTTAATACATCAGTATTAAGAACATATTCATCCCCTATCACTTCATTCCGTATTCTGTCGTACATTTTAACCCCATGTATTCTTCTCAGTCCACACATTTCTACAGAATTTATTCAGCTCTTTCCAATATTTTTCCATAGCTATTATATATATCTTACCTGTACATCAAATTTGATACCGTATACTATCATTAAATAATGTTAATAGTTGATAAAGATAAAATCCTATTGCAAATATTTTCATTCAACGAGATCAAGTTTATAGTACAATGAGCAAATACTATCATATTATTTCTAATTGGTCATATCATCGTTCTTGAAAATATATAATTCCAGGATCTCATATTTAATATATTGCATTATAATTGCTTATTCTCAGAGAAAGATATACTTTATATTATGTTATATAATTCGCAATGGCATATTTTGTACCGTTGAGGATAATTAAAAGTGCTGACTCTAAAATTATCAAAGTTGTTATTATAACACTTGTGTTCTCACAGCGACGGAATGGTAATGTAATAATATTCTTTCTGATTAAGTGGACTCTTTATTATTGTTTTCGCCTTCTCAGAAACGAGCACTTGGGCGTTTATCGAAATGCATTGCCGTTCATTACCGCTTTGCAAGTTGCAAAGATTCTCCGATTGAGATTATCCCGGTACAACTGGATGAGATGTCAACAAATCCAAGTCGAGTATTCATCTAGGGTTATCAGATAGCTATCAACATTTTAATTTGTTTCTTTTATATGTGAAATTTTAACTCAATACCACCTATATTGAAGTTAATAAAAATCGTAATGGTTTGAAGCGACAATATAAGTATTTGTAATTTTGAATCGAAATATAAGAATTTATGTGTCGTTAATGATGACGGTTGTATCTTTGTCGTATATTTAGTATAACTGCTAATACAGCGATACAAAAAATGCGACCCAAGTCCGTGCATTGTCATTATAGCATGGAATATTGATCTGAGGTGAGGATTGCTGCGATAGTTGCACTAAGTGTCTATGTTCATTACGAGTCATTACAAATATATGTCAGTTGTAATAATGTCTTCGTCTCAGAATGTCGTGTCACGATTTTGTGAATAATTAGGTGCTCAGCGTTGACTGGCCGTCTTCCTATTTCGGATATAAAGTCAGATTTGTATGCAAATGCCTTGGGTGTACGTCTTTCGGAGGTCGCGCGCTGTCGGGACGGTCAGGTCAGTTGAATGACTGTTTGTTCTCTCACACTGAAGACAATGTCTCGTGTGTTCAGATATGTGACTAACTATACATGTTAAGTATATCATAAAATATATTTTTGATATCAGTAACTAATCCTGCTTTAATTTTGTCAACGGTCGTAGTTTAACAGTTAGCATTCACGCTAAGTAAGCGAGTGCCCCAAGTTCGATTCCTAGCGGATTCACATCCGGATCGGTTTTACTCTTAGATCGTTTTTTACGTCCGAATTTTATTTTTTGTACTTATACGCTGCGTATTATAAATTCTTATAGCAATATTAAGCAACACAAGGATAGCGCTATATAAAACTACCTAACGAAAAGCTGCAACAAATTAAACTTGTTAGCCATCAGGACTTGGTGTTTTATCTGTCCAGAATATGTGTTTGCTGTAATACAACAGCTTGCACACTATACATCAATACACGCGCAGGCGTCTTCCATACACTAGTCATATTCGTTCACGATGGAAAGCCTATCTTATCGTTGCAACAAATCGATTAATGAATATACGATATTAAAATGTTGTCTTAGCCGTGTAGACCCTTTTTACCTGGATAAATATTTCTGTCAAATGTTAGAGATTTCTCGTATTTTAAAACAACTCCTGATAAATAACATCACATTTTTAGTTTTATCAGGATAAGATTCAAGACTAAATCTATTTCTAAATAATTTTGTTCCACGAGTATGTTGATCGGAATGTAATTTTTTTGCATTTTTTTTTCGTTTATTTCTCACAGATTTGCGTAAATAAATTAAATATTCGCATCATTATCTCTAGGCCATTGAAACCCAAGATCAGGGTACGGGTACGGTCCTGCGCACGGTCGACAACCTCCTTGTGTATTAATACGTATTACCGTCTGTTGACAAACGTCCAATGGCGGCATTAAAAATGGAGAATATCATCATTCTATTTGCGATTGTCAGTTCGTTGTGTTTTTTTTTTCGCCACGAGTTCACGGCTAGCTCTCCGATACGCTCCGTAGAGAGGTCACATTTCAAAGACGCATCGCACTCCGTCGCGGCCGGCTAGTGAACTCGTAAAAATCGGCTTGGATGTGAAAAAATAACAGCTTATTGATTTTATGTGGAGGTGAAGCTCGCTCCAAGGTGCTCCCGGCCTCTCCGTGTCACTTGATATATCACAAATAATATCTTATCGCTACCGATGAATATTACACCACTTTCCCTCTGCGCTCTGTCGCCCTGTCTGTTTGTTGGCGACGCCCTATCGCCCTACAACCTATCGTCTCAACCTATTCTGGTATTTTTCCATTTTGCATGGATTATTCGATGCGAGTTTTATAATTGTTAATTGGAATCCAACTGCGCATCATGTTTAAATTGTTTGTAAACTACAAAAAAAAGTTTTACTAATTAAATATTCACTCTTAAATGACTAACATAATAAATACATTTTTAAATCTAAAGTTAAATGAATCACATTGAAGATAAAATAATAAATATTATTTAATGAATAATTTACTGTATATTATAACGATATCCAAAGGTGTTTATATAAAAAGAACAAATCGGATTATTAAAACATATACATATTTTTAAAATGAACATCCTTTTATATGTATTAAAATAACGACAATAATGATAATATGCTGTAATCTTCTCCACGCCTTAAAAAAGCAATGTTTCCTCGAAAAACATTTTCACTTTTCCCCTTTTTGTAAAAAAAGGGCACTCATTGTTTTCTCATTATTCCGAGTCCACAATATCAGATTTCGCGCAGCTGTTTTAATTCAATTACTGGCTTCGTTTTTATTTAAAATCTTTCGAGCGAGGGCAAGGGGGGAGGTGTGGTGTTACGGATATATATATCGGGAATGCATTAGCAAAATGGTCACGTAAAATATCTTCGGAATCAATATTGCCCATTACCGCGACGTACTTAACCGGCTTCTGAATGGAGAGAGCTGAAACCCACGCTCGGTTAAGCACTGCTTTCAGGGGACATTTAATAGGGCTGTAAAAATTATCGACGGTACCCGTCAGAAAAATAACACACCCTTGTCCCCTACCCCTTATGTACTCCTGATACAATCGTTTATACAGAATCCGATCTTTTTCTGTATTTTTTTATGAAACATATTTTCCCTCACGTTTAAATATGTTACTAGCTTTTTTGTTAGTGTTTTGATAGTTCCCACAAGTATTTTCCTTACACCTACCCTAAAGAATATGTAGCTCAATTTAACCATTTGACGATCGTGTTTATTGTCTGCAATTCACCACTTGTCTAAAATATTTAATCAAAATATGATAAAAACACAGTACTAGCCCTTTCTTGTCCACCTAGAATTACTTTTCTTTTCTCGAATCATTGAAAAATCTTACATTTTATTTAAATTTATTATACAACACACTTGAATCTTGAATGGCTGTTTATCAAAGATTTAATTTTAAAAAGTGTTTCCTCCATGTGCAAAGAATTTCTGAGAATTTTTACATTATATCCTGCGAGTGAAACAGGATATCACCATTGAAGAAAGATTGCGGAAATTATATTCAAAGATAACGAGATTTTTTTTGTATTATTATCCTTCGACATAGATTCACAACCAATATGATTATAAAAAAGCTATATTTATATCGTATATTTGAAAAATGGACATTATTGAAGTACTGATACACTCGTTTGAATTTGGCTTATTTTGTATCAATATACTCGTTTGAATTTGGCTTATTTTGTATCAATATACTCGTTTGAATTTGGCTTATTTTGTATCAATATACTCGTTTGAATTTGGTTTATTTTGTATCAATAACTGAATTTGGAATACAAATAAGTAATAATACTTTAAAACACAGATTTTTAAATAATATGTTTGTTTTTCTTTTTACTCAAAATATTTCTTTTTTTTCTTCTTTATATATATAAAATATTATTTAGAAAGAAAAGCGTGCGCGATATCTAGAACTGGAGTCATAAAAAAATCAATTCACGATATGTTAATGAAACGTAAAATATTACAAATTGTAAAATGTAAGGTCCAATAAGGGCGTATATTGAATTAATATAGGCGGTTAATGCACGAGAAGTATAGGGTCGGAGGGAAGATGTATGCGCAGAATAAACCTAATTAGGTCAGGCACCGTATCAAACATAAGTTAACTGGACTTTTTTTTAAATCAGCAAAAATAAAATGAGTTTCGATATCGAGGCACGATTCTCTATTTCAGGTTTTCGTTTGGGAAACTGTAATATAAAAAAGCGTTCTGTATGCAAATGGATAAACATTAAACACCATTTTCTTATATTGGTATTTTTATCGTTAAAAACGATATATTCTGCATAAAACGCTAAGTATTTTCTTAACATTTGTCTTAGAGTGCATTTTGCCGACAACAAATTTTGTAAATATAAAATGTCAAAAAAAATTATCTTAAATATTTATATTAGTATAATTTAGGAAGAATGTTTGCCTTTTTTTATAATATTTCAAATATTTATTACATTTGCATAGCATAATATATTTCTCCAATGGCAAATCCAGAATATTTTAGTTTTCTCAATGTTGATTTTTTGTATTTGCTTTAAATTTAGGTGGGAAAAAATAGAGTAGTTTTTAATTAAACACCGCAATTATGAATATTTATAATGGTCCTATGGCTTATATTTTTCGTGGTGTTATTTATTTTTTTACTATTTTGATGTGTTCTTTTTTTCATTTTTTATTATTGATGTCCATTTTTATGTGTCGTTAATTATAATTTTGATATGTGTTCTAATATCAGTTGATTATAATTTTGATATGTGTTCTAATATCAGAGGCAGCATTGCCGAAGGCTTCACAAGAAAATAAAGCTCACTGTAAGACCTATTTTGTAAGCTTCCTTTTAAATATATAACTTTATCTTCTAGTGTAATAACGTAAGAACAATATTTCTTAGATAAATAATATATGCAGCTAACATGTCGATGATTATTCCGCCCCTTCAATACCAGTATTTGATATTTCGTCTGCTAATATCCATTCCTCAAAGGAAGAAATGGTTTTACATACTATTTAAATATCTCATATGCAAAGACACGGCCTGTGTAATAATTATGTTGACGGAGGTGCTGTGGGCCATGGATTCACAACCCGTGACACGAATACGTGTATTTGATTTATTTTATTTAAAAAAATGTGAACAATAAATTTAAAAAATAATATGATATATGAAATAAATGCAACTTAACCTCTTCGAACACGTGCAATATTCTTTTAATTAGGTCTCAATGTTTTTAAACTGATTAAATTTGTTGATGTTCTTTTTTTTTCATAATTTTCGTCGGATCACTTTTAACGATCAAAAAGTGCGAACTACTCGTATTTGTTTGATGAAGACGATAAAATTGATAAATCAAGCATAAATGATACTCAATTGACCCCACCATCATTGAGAATGATCTAGGTTATTGGTCTTGTATACATAATGTTTTTTTACTTGTTTGTTAAATTGTCTAAACTTAAAATGTTATGTCCAACGTGTAATTAAAAAAAAACTCATTTCAATCGCTATTACATCGCATATTTAATAAAGACGGCATCTGTGGACTAGTTGGTAAGACGTTTAACCTGCATTCGGTAGTTTCTGATCCTATTCCCGATGCTAAAATATAAAAAGATTCAACCTTTTACCAGACTGAGATTTGTTTATGTGGCGCTAAACGAGTTTGCGAGAGTTATTGCGTCTTCAAATGCGGAGTAGTATTGCCTTAACATTCGATGGTTACTCGCGAATTTTGTGCCTACTCAATTTTGTCTCCCGATCATGCTATTCAATATGTCCAAATCACTAATTCGGATATGTTGAGAGGTTAGCATCATCTTATTTGTCAAGAGTACCTCACTTTAGATTGGTGCTTATGAGTTCCGATTCTAAATAAAAATAACAAAATTTCAGTTCAGAATTTAGTATGTACTCGTAGGCCGGGCTTTAGTCGTGAGCAAGGCCAGTACAAAAAATGTTATTAAGCTCTGATACAGAACACGGTCAGAACACTTAACGCTGGAAAGAGCCCTAATACCTCGCTAGCATAATAGTCGTCACGCACAAATGGAATATTATATGTGATACTAGCCTTAAAAAGGGAATAATAAATTCGTTCCAACGTTATATCCCACCCTCCGCTCTCAATCTAAGAGTCCCTGTTCCTGAGCGACGCTCTTCGTTGTTTTTGCAGAGGCACTAGGGTGGCTTATTTGCTTCGTAATACTTCCCTATACAACGAACTAATATCCAGTAGGAATATTACTCAACAAATAACATCCGCACAGTGCAATAATTTTATTTGTTATTTTAATGACATCTAATGTATCGCCATAATCAATATACCATAAAAGATAGTGATTAATGAATAATTACGAATTCCGTGACCTAGTTGGTAAGACTGTTGACTTCCACCGAAGGTTTCGGGTTCGATTCCCGATAGTAACCGAAAAAAGAATGTTAAAAATAAAATCCCAGTCTGGTAACAATGAAATTCCTTATCGGGGTAGGTAATGAAGACAGAGCGCCAGACTTCTTCGACACATATTTATCACCTCCTCTACATCTTACACTTCGTACAACTCCCAGGATTTTTCTGACTTTTACATTTTCTCCTTTCAAAACACCATCAACTTGAATCTATCACGCTTTCCACTCACATTTATACTGTATATTTATATTGTTTTGTAAGTCTTTCTTCGTGCATTCGTTTTACATGTCCTAACTATCTCTGAACGGTCTTCTTCATTTTGCTTAATACATCAGCATTAAGGCCACATTCATCCTTAATCGTTTCATTCCGTATTCTGTCATATATTTTTACTCCATATATTCTTCTCAGGGGTATGCTCCATTGGTTCTTACCCCGCATGCTCGACTAACGGTAGCTAAGACAATTTTGTCTCCCGGCCACGCTCTCCAATATATCTGAAACACCTTTAAGGGTATGTGGAACGGTACCACCATACGAATGAATTTACTTCATAAACATCACCTTTTTGAATAACCTTAAGTTTTCTCGCCGAGAATCACTTATTTAATTCCTATCTTCCCGACAGCTCTGTTCAAATATAAACCATTTTATGGAGTGCCAAGCCACTTGATTAATGTTTGTCATCTTTTGAACAAAGCTTAGGCATCAAACATTTACCTCCCTTACCCCACAATGGCTGACAAAAGGGTTCTTGTTCAAGTTTTGTTTACTTTACACTCTCCTCTGATACCTGAATCGCGACAGCTCGTCCATTTTAAAGTTTTCTATCATCCTCTTCTCGCCTTTTTACTTTTGATTCATTCTGTATATTTTAATCTTAATTTAAGAACCCCTCTTATAATTTGAATAGATTTATCAATACAACTGTCTTTCAACTAATTCTATATCTAACGACAGTAAATCGCACAATCCAACTTTCTTTCAACTTATTCTATATCTTACGACAGTAAAACGCACAATACAACTGTCTTTCAACTAATTCTATATCTTACGACAGTAAATCGCACAATCCAACTTTCTTTCAACTAATTCTATATCTTACGACAGTAAATCGCACAATCCAACTTTCTTTCAACTTATTCTATATCTTACGACAGTAAATCGCACAATACAACTGTCTTTCAACTAATTCTATATCTTACGACAGTAAATCGCACAATCCAACTTTCTTTCAACTAATTCTATATCTTACGACAGTAAATCGCACAATCCAACTTTCTTTCAACTTATTCTATATCTTACGACAGTCAGTCGTTCTTCAATTGTGAGAATGTAACAATTGGTAACTCCATGTATGGCTTAGTGGATATTTTTAATGTAGATGTTGTTGAGTTTGAGAGGGTTCTCAGGCATTTCCATTTTATCTTAGGTTTTTTTAAATACGTCTTTTAATTTCGTACTCACATTGCCTTTGGGAAAAATTCCTTTTTTTTTCTTCATAATCATGTCTTGTATTCTTTATTGAATTTAATTTATTTGTATTTTAATTAATTTTTCATATTTTGCTTTGCATTTTTATTACATTTTCTTTTATGACTATTTTATATCTTTGATTTGTAAGTGACGCTTAATGGTCGTTTATGTTATAAATATCTACATATAAGAGATATTTTCAATTTCTGGGTTGTAAAACTACAATATTATTGTATTAAAATATAAAATTGCATTTTTGCCATCTTCAAACTAACCAGAAATATTATACGTTAATAATGTCTTGAGTGAAATTGAGACTGGAACAGTTTTTAAAAAATTCTAGATACCTTCTGGAATCGAACCCACGACCTTTTGAGTTGTAGAACAAGCGTCTTAACAACAACTTATTGGCTATTAATAGTTCATCAGACAATTCAAAAACAATTTACTTATGTTTCAAAAAAAATACTGATATCGCAAAAATAAATTCTTTAGTTTGATTTTAACTGTCGTATGTTAATATTTTATTTTTTGTCGTAGTTAAAAAAAAAGTAAAAGTTCTCTTATGACGAAATGTACTTGAAAACTAAAATTGCTATATTTTCTAAGCAAAAGACAACGATAAAGGTCTATTTCCACTCGGTTAACCCATTAAATGCGATGTGACGCTTTAAAAGTCCGCATATAGTTGTTAAATAAAATACGAGACAACCGTTCGTTCAAGTCTTGGCGAGTTAACCGCCTGAACTTTTAACTAAGGAACAACTTTACCTGCGGCCATCTAAACTAAAACCAAACTTGGTAATTTCGGACGTCAGGCGCTTGTTAAATTTTATATACATATACTCGTATATATAAAAAAAATAGAAAAAGTGTCGCGGAGTTGACACGGAATGAAATCGTTGACCAACTTAGAAAGTGTTTTACGAAGAATTACTGCTTACTTCAATAGAATAACCTACATTTTTTATTCCACTAAATATTATAGTATAATTGTAAGAAGAACCTCGACGTTGTTTCTTATACTCATTATAATTTCCGGCCCTTTTTCGTTAACTATTATTAAAACCTCTATGCGTTTTCTTCTGATTTGTGCATACTCGTAAATACCATCAAGTCATTTCCCTGTTGGGGTAGGCAGAGAGGACATAGCGTCATACTTTCCCAGCTCGACACACACATCCTTAGCTTCTTCCACATACATACACGTTAGAACCTCTACAAAGTCACTCATAGAACCTCTACAATTTCTCTGACTTTCTACGTTTTCTTTTTTTCAAAATTACTTCAATAATTACTCTTGTTATTTTACTTAAGGTTCATTTTGTTTTTCCGTATTCAACTCATTCAACATTACCATCACGTCACGTCGCTATTGGAGGAGACAGATAAAGCAGATTCCCAGTTCACACCATTCTAGTCACGCATACTCTCCTATTAAAAAGACTTTTCACTGTTCCTTCTTTCAGAATGTGATAATTTAGTTATGCAACTTTTTTATAAGTCCAAACTTCTCGCACCTTCTTTATACCCTAGCGCCGTGTCTCTTTTGAGGTTGGCACAGATGACAGATCTTCCCGCCTTTCTATCCGTTCACACAGTTCGATCTTCGCCTCATCTATGGATCTCGTCATACATACTCTTATTTCTATATGTTTCAGTTAAACTATTTAATTTTACATAAGTAGATGTTTTAATTTTTTATTATCTCAGTACAGAATATTATATACCCTAATGAATGAAGAGCGTAGAAGAGGAACAACGAGGAAAGATTGGAAGGAGACATTTTAACTTGGAGAAAGCAAGAAGTATAAAAGACTGGAAGGCAAATATGACGAGATAAATTAATGTAAGTGAATCGAGAACTGTGTGCAAGTATACTCTCTGCCTACCCTAAAAGGAGTATGGCGTACTAGTATGTATGTATAACCTATATGTATTAGAACCATAATTCAATTTCAATTTAAATTATGATTGTACTTTGTATTTCAAATACATGTAGGTTGTTTAATAAGTACCGATTTTTTTCAGAATCTCGTAAAAAAAACGTCAGCATATTTCAACCGTTGTTGCCTTTAGGCAATTCCAAATTCAAATTTTTGTTGTAAATTTAAAATTTCCCCCCACCAAAAAAGAGAGTAGACCGTTATGAATTGGCGCTAATTTGAATTACGAACAAATTTTGAAAACCCGAAAAGTCCCTGCGATGTCGGTATTTCGACTTAATTGAAAATTATGTGAACGAAATGAGTCATTGAAAGTTGTCATCGTTGGGATGGCTTTTGAACGCGCCAGAGTATGGGTAAATTATGTCAAAAAAAGTTCATGATTTGTTTAGAAACTTTACCATTTGTTCTATAGAAAAATTTACTCTGCCAATTGATGAATTCATTTTTAAGGAATTGAAAATGAACTCTGCAACGGTATAATAATAATTTATTAATTTGATACCTGTCTAAAATTGAAATATTTTAATTACACTTTTTATTAATAGTCGAAAAATTTTGATATTTTTTGTTTTATGTCAAGTTCATGAAATATGCAATTTTATGTTAAGAGCATTCCGAATCATCATATTTTATTATATTAAACTTTCCTTGTCCACAGTTCAACCTCGTAGGTTTATTACCATGCTGCAATATCTTTCAACCAATCAGAAAGATGTTAAATCTCCATTTCGAAATCAATTTTTTTAATAATAGTGATTGAAAATCAATAAAATTGTGGAAATTCATTTCTATATTTACATGCAATTGTTTATTTAATATATTTTTTAATTTATATATATATGTAGTTGTATATTTTACACACACCATTGTTTATAAAAATACATATATTCGTTTGTACATTGACTCGTATTTGTTTATAAAAATACATTTATTCG
Organism: Odontocerum albicorne; assembly: GCA_949825065.1. Classification (NCBI taxonomy): domain Eukaryota; kingdom Metazoa; phylum Arthropoda; class Insecta; order Trichoptera; family Odontoceridae; genus Odontocerum; species Odontocerum albicorne. The sequence continues at coordinate 10,261,437 of OX463854.1, read as the reverse complement.
TTTGTGTATTTACACACACTTTTTCAATAAAATATATAATTCGTTTGTGTATTTACTCGCACTTGTTTATAAAAATACATATATACGCTAGTGTATCTACACACACTTTTATTATAAAAATACTTATATTCGTTTATATATTTACACGAAGGACAAAACTAGCATTAAGAGTTCATTTGGACGTTTGAACAACATCTTCAAAAGTAATCTCCCAATAATTTGAAGCGAAAGGTCTACAACCAGTGTATTCTCCCAATACTTACGTATGACTGTGAGGCATGGACGCTCACAGTAAATAACACAAAAAAGCTCCAGACCGCACAAATGGGCATGGAGAGATGCATGTTGGGATATACTAAAAGATACCGTAAATGAAACACCTGGGTTCGCAGCATAACAAAGGTAAAATACGTTATAAAGGTGTGCAAGAAAATGAAGTGGCAATGGGCAGGACACGTAGCCAGAATGTCAGACTCCCAATGGACATCCGAAATAATCCAATGATAACCCAAGAGCCATTCAGAAGTCCAGAAGAAGACCGAAGGTACGCTGGATATATGAAATTAGGAAGCATGGCAGCATCACATGGCACCAATGAGCAAAAAACCGAACTATTTGGAGTCAACTTGAGGAGACCTTCATCCAGCAGTTGACAATGATGATGATATATTTACACACACACATGTTTATAAAAATACATATATCCGTTTGTATTATATATTTACACACACTAGTTTATAAAAATACATATATATTCATTTATATATTTACACACATTTGTTTATAAAAATACATATATTGGTTTGTATATTTATTTACGCACACTTGTTTATAAAAATACGTATATTCATTTATATATCATTCACTTTCATTAATAGCGCAAGTTCAACGTTTTGTCAATAAACCGGCTCAATGTTCTAGTAAGCCATATTTATGGATGGCCTACCCTTGACAAGTATACGGTTTTCCTATCTCGTACAGTCACATATTATTGTAGACGTGTACAGAACCGTCCAAGGCTATACTAATCCTTATAAAGTATAGGTATGAGTTTACCATAGACAAAGTATTGCTACCTAAAACGTATCATAAATAAAGACATGGGAAAAATAAGTACAGGAATTTTTTTTCTCAATATTACTTCGTTTTCTTAATGTAATTTAACGTTTATGTGTTAGGGTTGTGCCCTCTAGGAGACGTGTTACATTGATGTCGCCAGAGTCTCAGAGTGTTAAACGCCTAGTCGATATGGATTGTGGCTGTAGCATGGAACTGGCTTCCTATAGAGTGTAGGTGAGCTGATAGCATTTCAAAAGGATTCTCGAATTCACACTGTTTTAGAAATATTTCATTGAAACGCAAGCAATGTTGATGTGATCTTTTGTCACTAAATGGTGCCAGAAAATAAATGTAAATTTACATTTTTAAACTTTTGTTTTTATTCTTTGCAAAACACAGCAATTCAGCTGAAAAAACTTAACTTTAAACATTCCAACTGAATTTAAAATACATTCGGTTCAAGTGACGTTGAGCAAAGTTATTCGCTGATTAAGTATGCCTTCAATTAGCTAAAACATCGCTGAAGAGATAGCATTTTGTACTGGAAGTGAATTTTTAAATATCCTAAAAGTGGAGGGGGGGGGGGGGGGGGGAGAGGAAAAGAGGGATGCACATATCCCATATTTATCTAAATAATGACGATCTCCATGGCCTAGTTCGTAAGACGCATGTCCTCTAACCCGGAATTATGAGTTTAATTCCAATCGGAACCCAGTTTTTTTATATAGGATTCCAGTCTTAGTTTTACATCGTTTATCTTGAATGTCTTTCTAGTCGACTAGAACAGATTGTCACATGATAATCAGCTCTCCAGGCTGTACATTATATAGCGAAAGTGTTACGCAACACAACACAAGATTAAGTATCTAAAGGTTTTTGGTAACCGTGAGTTCCGTGCCTACTCCAGTGGTTCTAAATCCGAAGGTTCGATTAAAGAGATATCGTTAAAAAATACCATGTATGAATAAACCCGCCAAATTGCACTGTATACTATAAAAGTGTAAAGAAATACTATAATTATTAATTGTTTCAATATATTAAAATTATACTTTTTAACGTTATATATTAAAATACGGTTCATTGGTGTAAAAAAACGTATCAAGTTCAATTTATTTTACAAAACAAAAATAATTTATTATTTGTTTTTTCTCCTTAAAACTATGTTCAGAATACAGGAGATACGAACGAGTTTTACCACGGAGAGATATTGTTAGGAAGGAAGGAATAGAGATTCTCGTGTAATATATTAGCAAAGATAAACAAAAACTGCTAAAATATTATACCAGTGCACTCCTTGCACAATCCACCGCCTTTTCGAGCTATCTTGATTTCTAACTTGGGTTCATATAAAAGTTGCAGTGGTTACAAATCAACAATTTCAGAGCACTTCAGGATCAACTTTTGAACAAATATTTTCGATTCAAGAGACAGTTTATCTTGAGATAAAAATATTTTTGAGATGCGCAAATATTTCACATTACCACATTGCTCACAAACACATTGGATATAATTATATTTTTCTTATATCACGACATTAAAGAACTTTTTTAATATGAAAAATATAATATTTTTTTTATTTTTAGATTTATATTAAATAAATTGAGATTTATTCATTATTCTTAATGTTGCCTTAGTTGACTGGGTATGACTTTAATGTGTTTCTTTTAACCCATTTGAATTATATCCTTTTTATTTCCTGCTAAGATTTTCCTTTGTGATAATAATTCACAGGTGATCATTATAGGACAGATTGACACGACTATTTGCGTTCAAAAAGAAATCATGATTGTTTATTTTTTAACATCATAATCCTCATGATATGCCGTTATTTGGGAAGGATGAGAGAACATATATCTTTATTTTATTTTGTCACATGTATTTCGCTTCTACCACGTCCAAATATCTCGTTACGTATATTTGCCTATTATAAAGGCTTTTCACTCTTCTTTAATTTTATTATTTTAGTCTTTTCATGTTTTCCTGGGACTTCCTTAACTTTTCGTACCTTATGTAGACTACTTAAGTAGATTTTTTATCTTATTCCATAAATATATACGTATAAATATAAGTGATTCTTATTGTAATTCATTAATATAATAAGTTAATAGTTTTCTCCATTTAATTGATAATTGATTAGTAACTAGATTCGTGGGATTATGTCAAGTTGTCAAAAAACTGATGCAGAATACAATATTCCCATCGAAGTGATAGTTTTATTTCTCTTATCCAAAGCTAACAAATGAAATAGCATTGAATAAATAATTGATAAAGAAATATATTTCGAACCCAGATGTGGATCTTTCGTGAAGTTGAAAGTAAAATTTAATTTAAGTTCGTGTTGCAGAAGTGTTCAACTTCTGCACCGGGACCGCCGACTTCGAATCCGTGCCCAGACCGAATCCTGGGGCGGTAGCTATTTGTGTTTATCCGTAATAACATTGTCGCGGTTCGCGGAAGCCGAAAACTTCTAGGCGAAAACTTTTCCATATCTACGATCTGCGGAGCCAGAATATTACTCCGGCTTTCATATCAAGACACTCTGCGGCCAGGGGGTGAAATACCGTGCGACCTTACGTTTCACACCCCTGGATTCCAGAATTTACACAAAATTTGATACTAAATATAAACACAAGATATGAGTCCGTGTTACCTGAAGAAGGAAGGTATATTTTCATTTTACTGAAACGATTTTTTCTAAACACGTTAAAAAATTATGAATACAGTTAATAAAAAAAAAATTCGATGTTTTTTTTAAATATATGGCATGATATTAAAACCCGTGTTAAATTTCCTACGACACGTTAAATTAAACTTAAATACTTTACCTTACATGAAACAACTTAAAATGTACAATAACACTTTTGTACAGAAATACTCGTATTTTGAAACTTACTTTCCAAGTTTCTTTTATATACTCGTATAAGGTACACATAGTTTAACTTTTAACTACTGTTAGTCATGCTTCAGTGTCAAAGTCTAACTATGAAATAATATACATAATATTAACACCAATTCGAAACGTAAAGAGTAGTTTTTGTTAATTATATGGACATTTGCAGATAAAATTTTTATCATTTCCTAAAAATATGAATCCATAACATAACTACATTAACCTCTTTAGACCTGGCGTTAATTTTTTATGGACACAGAATTCAAATATGCTCTTTGTAAACCACTTTGTGGTATATTTCTGTTCCCAATGATAACAAATGAAGTGTAGGGATACTGTATTATCGACGGAACGTTTTGGGCGCCATGTATCTGAACGAATGCGCCATAATGTTGCATTTAGTATAAATATGCAAAAAAAAAAATTTAAATCTTAGAATTAATTCAGGTCTGAAGATGTTAAAAGGAAAAATATATTTTTTTTTAAACTTCGATACCATAAAACGATAAAAAAAGAAAGTTTAGTTCAAAATATTTATAATCAATCCATTTGGTATTTTTACCTTTCAATTTCATTCCTACCTATATTTACTGATCCTTCTTTATTCCCTCCACTTTTTTTAAATGAAAGTGTCTTTTCATATCATCTATTTCGGAATGTATTTTATATGTTTAAAATCCCCTTTTGTCAGGAACTTGCAACACTTTGCTGCACTTGGATGCAGTTTCCTATCCTCATCCGGTCCAGAATAGCAGTAGAAGTTTCAAGTAGTTAAGTGTTGTTGTGGCCAATCTAGGATATGTCTGTCGGTTTTGTTTGATAACTTTTTTTTAAGTGTTTGTTCCGTTAAACTTGAATTTCTTCCTATTCAATGGTTTAATGGCTTAGATTTTTAGTCTGTTTTTTTTTTAATAATATTATTAATTGAAATACGTATGGTACGTTTATTGATTCATAACAGAATATTATATTTTTATAATTAAGCTAAATATATCGAATGTTCATTATATTTGATTTAAGTTTAGAATCATTTAATTTAATGTTTGTTTTCAAAGTTATATTTATTATAACCACATATAATACAAGCACTCGAACTTTTGTCTGTACTAAAAAAGAAATATTTAACTGTATATTAAATGCTACTCTAGAAATACGAATGTTAAAGAAATAAAATACACAATTTAATTGTTTACTGAAGAAGCGAGTAAAACTGTGTCAATCCGAAAATTTTCATCAAATTACCATAATATGAAAATATTTCCAACAAAGAAAGAGGAGGAAAAAAAACTATAAAATGTATTAGTCCTTTGCGAAAAGGATTTTTTGCTTACTTTATCTCTTGAGCCTTTCCCGGTTATTTTATTTTGGCAAAGAACATTTGAATATATGCAGGATTTTTCACATCAAATCCCAGCAAATCTCCCCAAAAAATAATAAAAACTCCTTTATTCTTATTCGTTTCGCTCATAAGCGTTTCCCTAAATATTTCCGTTTCACGGTCCCAGTACAAATTGTATGACAGCGGGGCAGCATGAAATAAAAGACAATGGCGAGTCCTTCATAAACGAATCGAGTTCGAGTTTTGAGTTTTTATCTTCTACACGGTGTCTCTTTTATATAAACGATTGTAACCCGAGAGCTCCATTACTTTATCCAACTTTTCTACTGTGTATCTATCAAAATGTTTGCGGTGTAAGAAAAATGACAAGCGTCAAGTAAACTCGGCGGTACGGGAGTGGGAAAAGTTGAAAATTTAACTCAAGTCTGAAGTCTCTCTCTTTCTCTCTCTCTTAAGGAATGCTTCCGCCATAATGGCTTAGGAAAAGTTTATAATGGATAACTCGCAGAGCTTTCCGATTCACCGTCTGGCCCGCGGCAGTCTATTAGGGAACCAAGTGCCGCCTAGGTCCGTAGTGCCAACATTAACCAAACGTACCATGCCCGAGCACGTCCTGTGGAAGCGTTGGCAAATCCCAAATCTCGCAAGTAAATTACAGTTATTTCGTAAAAGGTTTTCAGACTCGACGCTCACTAGCTACGAATAGCCCCAGCTTTTGAATCATCTTTTGCTTTCACGACATCGAGCTTGTTTCTTGTTTCCCTCTCGTCTGGATGCTTTTTATGATCGAGTTATTTGATTGAAATGCAGGATATGTTATCCACCATTCGCAGAGATAAATTCGTCCAAACATCACGAAGAAATGTAAAAAATATATCTAAATAATAATAAGAAATAGGAAATCTTTACGTCGAAAAGTTGAAATAAATTTGATTTCTTCAATTTCAGGATGATCTAGTTACACTTAGTTTTTATTCCCTTAACATTATGATGGATGGGTCTTTGAAAGAATATATTTATTTGAAATAATACATATCTCATATGATATATGGTATGTATCTTTTCGTTTAAATAAAATTCTGCGAATTCGCACCCTTAGTGGCTCGTTATGACAAGTGGCACAATTTAACTAAAAATTGCTCATGCGTTTCATTTTCATCCGATTAATTGCACCATTTTAATACTTAATAGTTTTACGTAAAATCTTCGAGTCCTGCATTAAAAATAATTCTAACAGACTACGTTAAAACATTTTCATGTAAATTATGGCAAGGATAGGAAATGTATAATTTTTACAACGTATTTATTATGCGTTCATTCCACGGTACCTACATTTCCTCCTTTTAGAATTTTATTACCATCATTCAACTCTTTATTCGCACATTTTTACAATGCTGATATTTTATTATTTGCAAACGTCTGACTACAATAGCACTCTGGTTTTTTTTGTTCTCATTAAAATTTGGAATAATTGTTTTCTCCTTTCAAAAACAAAAAAAAAGAAATCAAACATACTTTTGAAATTTATTTCACTCTACGTAATTTTTTTCGTCAATAGTAAACTTCTTATTTTTGTTTGTTTTTATAAGCCTGGTAATAATAATGTGTAAAATAAAACTAATTGTTGATTTTTATCAAAAACTAAAATTTTAACAAAAAGTAAAAAAGGATTTTTTAATATTGATTTATTTCATACATATTACAATACATCTTTTAACTTATTGATGTATTTCATACATATTACAATACATACATATTACAATACATCTTTTAACTTATTGATTTATTTCATTCATATTACAATACATCTTTTAACTTATTGATTTATTTCATTCATATTACAATACATCTTATAAATACTGAAGTAAATGATTCAGTATATTTTTTTATATTATATAACCACTTTTCACTTTCCCGTGTATTATTTTCCATATTCGCCTCGTAATATATGGTTAAAACTTTATTTATAACCTTATAAAATTTACAACCATAAAGAAACTCTTTGCAGTATATTTGTTTCACCCTTATGACTGTTTTACTGCCATCGTATAATGTGGTAACCTTCAGCCTGTCATGGAGCTAAAATTCAGATATTTTTACGAGATACTGTTACATTGTTTGACATAAATCGTTATTTGTCACAGTTATAGAAACCGTAGCGTTTATTTTTTACTATTTCCTGGCCTACTTTCGGGAACACAACTAAATTGTTGAAGGTCTCTAACATAGGTTCTACTGTACGCCGCCAGATGATTGTCTTAACCGATATAATGTTCAGATGGTACAGTGTGTCTTGTATTATCCATATTATATATCCACTCCATATTATGTCTTCATCTATTGTGCCTATTGTACGAGATACATTATCCATTATAACTCTGCGGTGCCGTCACTTGTGAACATTAATTATTTAATAGTATTTACCAATTTATTATCATCCGGAGAAGCTTAGATTTTGAGCTATGTACCATTATATGATTAATTCAATGCGAATATATTTATGACTCCCTCCTCTTTTTTTCCAATATTACAGATATTTCCAATATTACAGATATTGGAAAATTTGAATACAAATTCAACATTACAAAACATGGCCACAATAACATTTCTTTATTTTTCTTGCGTCTTTTGGTGATCAAATATCACTCCAAGGAGATGATCTGCAACATCAGGATATTACATTTATTGAACGAATTTTCACAAGATCCTTTTTAAAGATTCTTCTATAGCTTTCGCTAAAACTTACCAACGTTGCAAATCAATCAATAAATATTGACTTAGTTAAAGAAACATCAGCTAAAATTAAATTAAGTTATTTTTTTATTATTTCGGTAATCATGAAAAAAAGATAGAAACATACCTATATATTTTAAATTAAATAAAAATCAAACAGAAAGAAAAAAAATTGTGATGGAATGTTCGATATTTATTATTTCAATATTCACGGATTAAACTTTGCGTTATGTGGATTGGTTTGAAGCCTTTACAATATCGAAACGTTCAACGCTCGAATCAATGCGCGCTCTTTTCGAAAGGGTGTTTCGCAAAATCCGACATTTGGAGGTCGTTAAGGTCGGTGTGCACGCTCTTGAGCGAAAATCATCGTTTTGTCTTCAGCGATTTCTTAGGTTTGCTCGTGAAACCCAAGAGCGAGGTGTGTTTTATCTCCCCGCTTCATCTCTGCACGTCCCAGCATTTGTTCTCTTTGGTCGATTCGTGGTGGAAGTGCGGTTGAAGATTTTGAAAGAGTTGAGGTAGCAGGAAACTGCTAATGGAGATTTGAATGCATAATTGTTACTGTGAATTGCAATGGTTTCGAATTGAGCATCTCGCAATGGTGTCGATAACGACAAGTCTTGGAAGGAAGACACGATAAAAGTGTTGAGAAATCGAACATTTATATATAGTACAATGAAATGTTTGCGCTGTCGTGGATTTATTTTAGATCTTCAATAAAATTGGATTACTGGAATATAACGTTGCTAATTTAAATTCACAAGTGGATACGACAATTCAAACTAATCGGGAATTGTTGTCAAAATTTGTAAACATATATACTTTGTACAAATATACTAATCAAAATTTGTAAACATATATACTTTGTACAAATATGCTAATCAAAATTTGTAAATAAATATACTTGATGCAAATATACTAATTAAAATTTGTAAACAAATATATTTTGAAAGCTTCGCTGAACATTTTTCAAGTGCGTTTTCTTTCTCCGTCTCTCATGTACTCTTTTCAAGCGTCATTTTAAAACCGATTTATTTCTACTATAATCAAAATTAAAGTAATTTGGTGAAAACATATTAAAATAAGTAAAAAAAAATACTTTCATAAAATGAACAATTGTCTGTTACAGAATAATATGGTCATATAAAAAAAAACATCTAAATAATAACATTTTATTCCATTCGTACTGAATATATTATTTGAAATTACACTCGTCTTGCTAAACTGCTTTGCGTCTCGCAGTTAATTGCAAAACAACGCCGTATTCGTAAAATATAATACAAAATAGTCCTATGCAATCATCATGGTGAAGACATAATAAAGCTCTAGCGCATCGATTTTCAACCTGTGAATCGCGACCCCCAGGGGGTCGGGGTGAAATATTGGGAGTTTGGAAGACAAAAATAATTTTTGTGTGCAAAAGAAGAATGACACATTTTTAGAGAAAAAACACTTTATTTAAAAAAAAAATACAGTCCAAAGTTCAAGTCAGTTTTATACTTTGTTTATTTCAATGGTTACCTCTGTATATCTTTTATTTTACATAAATATTAATCGTGTGTAATAGGAAGCGTAAGTAATGTAATAGTCATAAAACTGTTTAACTGCCCTGTTATTGACGCAAAGCAGTAGAGAAGTTCTTTCCTGATAAGGCTTATTGTCTTAGTGCAAGTACAACATTTGTGCTGCTACGTGAACATGCATCAACAAGATATTCAATTATTCTAGGTGGGTCGCGAGTCTTACTTGTTTTTATCTTTTGGGAGGTCGCAAGACTAAAAAGGTTGAGAAACAACGGTCTAGCGGATACCAGTCTGATTACACACAATAATCTAGCGTAGGCGCTGCTTTAAAATTGATTTCCAAAGCACGTGCGTTGATCATTCTAAACACACTAAGACCTTGGTATTAATGCATTTCCTTTAGTGTATATTAAATCTTCAGAAGCAGAAGTATTCGTGTTGTGTTCATTTTGTTAAGCTACCTGAATTACAGTCTAATTAGAAACAAATTTTACTAATTATTTTATTCAGATAATTTTCGCGGTGTGTGTCATAAAAAATCCATTCAATTAATATTTTTATTTTAATATTATTTGAAATATGTGACCCTAGCTCTCTTTTAGAAGTTAAGTTTGATTAATGAATGCCTTTACGCAATCGAACCTTCGTGAGATCACTCTACTGAGAGTTCCATAAAACTCATCCTGGTTATATGGCGATTATGTACGAGTACATGTTATACTCGTAACTAACGACACAAGCCAATGAAGTAAATAAATTAATAAAATAATTCCATGTCTTTTTATAAGACAATTGACTGAATTCATAGTCCGACCTTAAAACTTAATACTAAATCTTAAATTAAACATGGGAGTCACGTGGTTTCGTTACCTCACTTTTAAGTTTGGGACGTATGAAGTCTTTGAATACAAATCACGAAATTTTAAGATCAGAAATTTATATTTGAGCCAGACAGTGAATTCGCTCATAAATCGTAATTAGGATAAGTTATACTCATATTCAAAATTGTTTTTTTATTATTTTTTTATTTGTTTTATCAAACACTGTTTATTCCACTTTTTGTTAAGGTATAACCCTACCGGTTTCAATGCTTTCACCTCATCATCAGGGGTCTTTCAAGGCTTTACATCATCATCAACAATATGTTTTTTATTAGTTAATTTGTATTGCTTAATTCTATTCGATATAAGTATATTCATATTAAAAAATGCACTTGGAAAATCTATACAATCTCTCATGTTAAATATAACTTATGTTAAATAGGTTTCACGCCACGGTCAGTTTGTTTCAATAAAAATGAGCTATAAAATAGAGGTTCATTATTTCCTGCAGTAATCAACTCATGACAACTTTAAAGACAATCTCGTAGAGCAAGCCGGACTTATTTAACTTTTAAATGCGAACATTATAACAATTTATGATAAGTCAATTAAGGATTGTCTGAAGATAAGTGTAATTAGCATATAATATCCTAAGGAAAATTTAATAGGAAAACAACCTTAGGTTCTTTGAAATCTTCAAGTTACTAGTGTAATTTTATATTTCAATATTTCCATGTAGCAATTATATTATATGAAGATTTAATATAGGGGAACTATATTTAGTCTATTTAACAAGTAAAATTACGTACAGGATGTTAAATGTTTTGGTTGTCCTTGGAAATTGTTTCCATATTTTATAAAAAAAATCTGTTTGTTTAAAACGTTTTTCGGAATTATTGCCTTGTTGAATTTGTTGAAATTATGGCGATGTTTCGAAAGCGTTTCAGTATTAATTTTAAAGGTGATTTCAAAAACTCTTATATTTTCCTTTTTTTTGTTAAAATAATTTCGATTGTATGCAATAAATAATCATTTGATATTAAAATAGGTCAAGTTTTGATGACCGATCATAGCTAATTTACTGAATTAAAATTCTGAAGAAATATTGAATTGCTGCTGGATTTCAGATTTACTCCACTTTTTAATTCGCTAAGTGAGCCTCGTTTTAAAAGATTTTTTTATATGAATACCTATGTAACATATCTTAAAAAAAATGTCATTTGTATCATTTTGCATTCGGGACAAAACCGCAGCTTTTAGCTCTAGATTTCATCTCATAAGAGAGCGGTACGTTGAAGATAATGGATAGAAGGTCATCGATTTATTAATAATCGATTACAATTCGAAAGGTCAAGCGTGCGTAATGATCGATTTCATGATATCAAGCACGCAATTAATGCAATACTTGCATGGATACTTTGTTATCTTGCAATAAACCATCGATTACCCAACAACACTGGCATTTTCAATTGCACTGATTCGATTATTTATTTCGTTTGGAATAAGTCTATTTTTTTGTTTATTGTATTCAAAGATAATTAGAGATATAAAAGATATTAATTTATTACCAGTGTGAAGTTAATATCTACTTCCTGATTTCCTGATTGTGTTGTTTGTCTTTTTGTATCTATAGCTGATAAGGTTAAGTTTTTATTGTCATATGTCTAGAACTCGAAACGATTAAACCTGTGGTTTTTTTAAATCTCTTGTAGAATATATATATACAATTTTTTTTCGGTCTTTGAAAATCATTTTTCTTTGCATAATGCAATCATCCTTTATATTCTGGTGTTTCGTCAAAATCTATATTTAATTGAAGGAACAATTCATGACAGAATACGAAATTAAGTGATTGAGGAAGGGGTGATGAACTTAAGGCTGATGTATTATGCAAGGCGAAGAAGAACACTAAAATGATTCGGACGTGTAGAACGAATGCATGTAAAAAAAACTAACAAAACGGTATAAATATAGTGCAAATGTGAGGGGAAGGTGTGTTAGAAGAAGATCATGGGAAGTATGGTTAGATTAAGAGAATCATATATTTTGAAAGAAGAAAATATACAAAGTCACAGAAATTGTAGACTGAGAAAGTGTATGATTGTAAAAATGGTAAAAGGTGTGTGTCGCGATCGGAAAATCTAGCGCTCTGTCCTCTCTGCCTGTTTCGACAGATAAACGGCGTGATAGTATGTATGTATATAAAATATACTAATACTACAATACCAAGTATATTTAACTACGAAATAAGTAGTTGTAAATTTATACAATTTTAATCTACAGTTAATTATTTTTGCAAATATGTTATTTTTTAGGTAGCAGAAAATATTTGCAAACAATCTGGATCAATTTTCATTAATTACAAAACATCAGGGTCGCAACGAGGAAGGCGTCCGCCGCTTCGGTTTTCGGCGGGCACCGCGGGTGCCTTCCGTAATGGCGCTCCTAAATCACCGGTCTTATCTCCTGGTGTATCCTTGCGCCCGTATCCACCGCGCCGCGTCTATTAGCATTAACCTTCCGCCAAGGGGACACCATATACACAGATTGTAATATTAATTAATCGAGCTATGCGACGCTATACGTTGCTCAATATTCGAGCTGATATTGCGACGTACGTTAGAGTCTCTTAGTCAACTTTAGACATAATAAAATAATCAATCCTTTTTTATAAATAAAATATGTATCTTACAAACATTGATTGAAAGTAAATAAATTAAGTTTATTTTTCATAATGAAAATAAGAAAAAAATAATATGAAAAACCGTCGGCTATATTTGCCGTACAAAGTAGGATCATCAAGATTTGTTTTGACTAAATCCTGAAGTACGGAGATGGTGAAGAAAGACTCGTAGAAAATAGTTATGAACTTAATTCAGAAACATTTTAACGTCTGTATGCTGACTCTTAGATCTGTGACATACTCGTATCAACCCCTGAGACTTAGGTAGTCTTAGTGTACAACGCCTCACATAACATATATGGCAACCTCCATAGCCTAGTTGGTAAGATACCTGTCTTGCGTCCAGAAGTTGCAGATTTAATTATCTTTAGAAGCCTCCCAGAAAAAGTATTCCAGTCTGGTTTTTACTCAAGGCCTCTTTGACATCTTTCTAGTTATGAGAATATTTTCAGTTGACAATAAGCACGCCAGGTTGTACTTATAATATACCATAAGAGTTTAATACAAAATAAAAACAAGACAAATGATCATGGGTCCCCTTGTTTTAATCCTGTGCTGACCTTAAAAATATCCAACACTATGTCTTGTATCGTAACTCTGCCTATTACTCCTACTTTTTTGCATTTTTATGTAAACATTTTCTTTATACTTCATACAACAAAAGTATTATATAACATAATATGGCTAAAAATAATAACAAAGTATCAGTAATCTGTAAACTCTTTACAATGTTAAATATAACATAACTGTTTATTTCTCTAAATAAAAACCAGACAAAATGTATTTTCGAAATCGTTTGATTCAATCAATTACGTTTCAACATTCTACAAATGTTATTTATTTACTTGTAAACAACACTTAAACTTGTAAATACATTTAACATACACGTTCCCTTAAAACAACCCAATAGTATACTCGTATCTCAAATCAAAATAAATTGTAATCAGTTTTAGTCCCACACTTCATTTTTTTATACTGAGGTTCATATATTTTGAATAAATAAATTATCTGATTATGTACGTATCTCCATTATGTGACAATATATGTATATAGATAGCTAAAGTCATATTCACGCACGCCTACGCGCATAATTATAACTTTAATTGACTAATTACCTTAATATTTCCGTCATTTTTAAGAATTAATCTTTTCAAGGTTAATTTCCTTTAAAGGGGAAACGAGACGTAATTGGAAAATTGAGCAATTTGCTAAATCAAAACATTTTATATATGTTTTTACAATTCACGACCGGATTGTTTATTTATACGTGTATAATATATTAATTTATACACAAGGATTCTTATCACTGCGGTTTTCTCGATTTCTGTAATAAAAGTTTGTTCAACTTTTCTCAGCCAAGCAACATATTTATGAAATAAGGTAATGTGTTGCCAGGTAATAAAGCTAAAGTTGATTCCATTTTTACGATGGTTTTACTTATCCCAATACAAATATACGTTATCTCTATCTGGTTTTCAAACGATATATACTTTTTCTTCAATAAATTATAAAATCTAAAAGTAATTCTCAAACTTGTAAAATATTTTCTTTTAACAATTCTAAAAAAAACATTTCAATATTTATTTCGTTTTCCACTATTTTCTATTGTACTTTTTTTACACTTACATGCGTTGCATGCAGTACAACTTGTTTTACACTTACGTTACATGCAATACAACTTGTTTTACACTTACGTTGCATGCAGTACAACTTGTTTTACACTTACGTTGTATGCAGTACAGTACAACTTGGCGATTTAATTGCCAACTCTTCCAACCAATAAGAAGGATGCAGAAGAGGTGTTATGTGAAAACCAGACTGGAATTCATTTAAAAAATCTAAGATTCCAACGGGAAACAAATATTCAACTCCCAGTTTGAATGACTGGTAGTACAAATTATTTCACTGAGGTTTTTAACGAAAAAAAATCAAAAATATCGATATCCTGGGTTACTTGTCCACTCTAGATTTACCAAAAAATGACTGGAATTCATTTAAAAAATCTAAGATTCCAACGGGAAACAAATATTCAACTCCCAGTTTGAATGGCTGGTAGTACAAATTATTTCACTGAGGTTTTTAACGAAAAAAAATCAAGAATATCGATATCCTGGGTTATTTGTCCACTCTAGATTTACCAAAAAATGTGTTTATCTTGTTTCTCTAATAGATTTTTTTATTACAATATTGAAAACTTTACACCTTTAGATAATACAACATGTTTAATAAAATAAGATGTTAAAAATCAACGTTGAAAACCCCAAGTGATACGGAAGCGATCGCAACGGTGAAAAATGAGCTACTTAAAATACAGATCACGAAATCAACACGGGATTTAAATTAAATCAACATTAAATGTCTTGCCACAAATCGTTCATGCGCTCCCAACCTTGGTCGCCTTCCGCACAAACACTCGATGGCGGATTCGGCTCGATCTGTTTGACAACATCGGTCAAATCCATCAGCGCCACTAGGAAGGAATCTTGGCAAGTGCAGTCAGTGTATTGTAAACACATGCATGCTTTACTTTGTAGCGTCAAGAGCGTGTGTAACCTAATTGATGCGACACCAGACCAAGGTCTTTGGACAGCATCATGGAAAGACAAGTGTAGAAGTGTACACGTACGTTAATTAATCTATGGAGTACGAATATCGATGTAAATAACCAAACTATTTGCATATCATCGATGATCACGTATCATTGATCATTACTTAATGATCATTAATACACTATCTTTTCAGATTGTTTTTTTGTTAATAACTTCCTAAAATTTTCTATAAAAAAATAATTGCTGTAGGAATTAAAAAAAAACGGTGTATTTAAAAATATTTTCTTAGTTCAATTCTAGATCTCATTATAACCGGATTACATACTTACTAAATGTTAATTTACGCTCGACTTCCGAAGGCTTCGTTCAACACAATCTTAACACCAGCTCATATACCACAAATCCCAGTATTATTGTAGTTATTTATTTATTTACAAATATATACGAAATTTTAGTGTCATTTACAAACCATAGAAACATTTTCTAAATAAACGATAAAATGTAAACTACTTAAAAAAAATCAACGCAATTCAAAATACATATGTACATCGCATGAAATCACCCATGTACTCGTATTATATTATACATACAACTACATGTATTATATTATACAGAAAATACTTAAATATAATCAACGTCCATACAAAATTTATTCAAAAACTGGATATAACGAAAATTGAATGAACACTGTTCCTGTCAACACATAAAAATTGATAAAACATGTCGGAAAGGGCCTTCCTGAAACTTCTAAACTTTTGTTAACATTTGTTTTTATTATCAATATTTAAAAAAAATCCATTCGTTACTTGCAATCACATTATTTGGAGAAAGACGTAGATTGCAGTTTAGGTAACAAATGTTTCTTAACGCATTCAAATATTTCGTGAATGTTATAATGTTTTAAAATAAACTTCTTGAAAACCAATGTTCACGGTTTATTCATTTGACTCGAATATATTGTACTAGATTTTAGCTTATTTTAAGAACATTTCTTACGTATATTTTCCACTTAATTTACATTTGTGGCCTTTACTTTTCAGGTTATTAATTTATCATCTCAGCAGAGGTAAAAAATAAAAGATTAATTATTCAATTTATATCATAAATTTAAAAAAAATTTCATTTTAAGGAAGGTAAATAACGCGTTGGAAGGAAAAATGTTTTTTTTTTAATGAAGCAGTCTCCGATTCGTATACAATACAATTGTACAGTGCTGTATTTTTCTGAATTTAAATTAATCTGTTTTTGTTCTTATTTACAAACCACGTTCATATATTTAATTGCGATATTCGCCTCTGCGTCGATTTGAATCATACGATGAATACATTAAAAAAAGCTCCACTGATTTGTGAATACAGTTAAATAAAAAATAAAAGTTGTATTCTAATTATGGGTTACTCACGACTGTAAAATTACGCATTTTAATTCGTGTTAATTATAAACTTTTTATTTGTTATATGTTTTTTTTATTCATTCTTACAACACGTAGCACCAGATGTTTGTTAACTTAGATGTTATTCAGAAGTTAGATGCCTAAAAACTCAAAATACTAACATAAAATACTATCCATTTATTTTACAAACAAAAATATTATTTACTTAAAGAAATATTTTGAATAAATAAATATATAAATACAAAGTTGATTGACTAAAGTATATAAATTGTATATATGGTATACTCGTACATTGAATTAAAAAAATAATAATTAGAGTTCATGTTGTTTCTTTGTTAACATTTTTATTTTCCTAAAATTATTATCAATAATAAAAAAAGATAATAAACGAAAATAGGTTTTGAATAAAACAACAGATAACTTTGGAAATAATTCCTATTCTTATCTCGTCCTTTCGTTGAATCAGAACATCGCGGAATCGAAACTGCTGAAGTTAGTTTGAACTTTTATCTGCAGTTAAGTTATTCTAAGTCAGATTTCGTTTATTTTATACATATAGTACACCTCATATGCCCTTTTCTATAACCTATGTTTCATTTGAATCGTTTGAATGCGTATATTATATTAATGTAATGTAGCTCAGTTGTATCTTGCATTTAATATACCTTGTATAAGTTGTCATTGGTGATGTGCAATGGGAAAATATTTCATTCTCGGAATAACTGGGCTATACTGCAATTCCTTTCTTGAGAATATACAAAAATCCACCCCTAAACCACATACGCATGTAAATGGGTCATATCTGGAAAGCAACTTTTCATAACCCTATTTACTCTATTTTGGTCTTATAACATAAACATAAAAGTTTTTATCTTTTATTGTGTTTATTTATACAATTTATTAACGAAATAACGTGGATTATATAAAAGTATATAATAAAAGTACACACAAACTTTTCTAATCCATATATTTGTTCTTTTTGAGCATTTAAAATGGGCTGATGGGAAAAAATAAATATATTTTTTTAATAATTTAATGTGAGAAGTGATAATTGAAAGAAACAAGGTCTTTAACAATACTCTTTCTTTCATACAGCCCATCAACCCAGGAACCCTCCAAAAAATTATGTTAGGCAAATACACTTACCGTACACAGCTTGTTTTTATTAATTGTACATTTTCTGTATAATTTTTCATTGCTAATATGTGACGTATTATGTCAAGATTTATTTCAAATACCGAGAACATTTTTTCCTTGTAATAAAACGCATACGTTTTTATGCTTTCGCCATAAAAACGCGTACAGAAAATTAGACCTTTTCAAATATTTTCTTGATTAAATTACGAACGGCGTTAAACTGGATAGGCATTCTTGAACGCAGCTCATAAAATAGCGGAATTCGTATTAAATGACAATTGTCTTTTATTCAACAAAATCACTTGAACTATTTATAATTTGGGCATTTTAAGCTCTTTTACACAACCCTTTTCAATTTCAAATGTCTCCGTTTTTTAAATTAAGGCTAATTTTGTTTAAATTTTAGCATTAATCGTTACAAGCTTTAAATAATTTACTGTTAGAAAAATATTGAGTTACTGCACTCTAGTAAAAGCTCTTGATCAATTTAGATATAGTGTTTTTTTTTCATAATTTATGGTATTAAAACTTGGACGACCAGAATTCTAAATAAGCTGCAAGTAGCAAAATATCGATACATCAAAGAATGCTTAGAAAGTCTAGGTATCACCGTGCCTCAAATACTGATATACTAAGCATATCAGGTGTAGAACGTGAGTTCTGAAATACCACAAAACGAAAGATTGCTTATCTGGGTCATATATTAATAGGATAAAAATACGATTTTCTTAAATTAATATTTATAAACAAAATCGAGAGTCAAAGCGGTGTCGGTAAAATACACATGTCTCGATTAAGCCATAGTTATCCAGACAGTTCAGCAGCTGTTCTCTGCCGCCAAAGGCAGATATTTTCTCAAGAGTGATCGACAACGTTAGAAGGACCATACGCGGCACACGAAGAAGTAGGAAAATAAATAATTATTTTGTCAAAAATTCCTTCATTCGTTATTGAATATTTCAAATAGATATAGTTTAAGATTCATTTTTTTCTCAATCACTATTTAAACCAAAATCTGCATAGTTATTCTCAATGTTGGAAAATATTAGTTAGAAAAACACTATTTATGTCAGCATGATAGATAAGCACAAATTAAAAACGAAACTTTGCGGTAAATATGCGTGTTATGTTATCTCTGACAAGAGAGGGGTTTCGTGGTTTACGCAAAATTATTTCACCATTTTTGAGCATCTCGGAAGAGGAATACACTTGAATGATAATCTTACCGCAAGACAAAATGATCCGACGTGCGGAAGATGACGTACTAAATCAGAGGAAATCTCAAGCGTAATGTCTGGAGGCACAGTGGCGCTACATTAGCAAAAAGTACGAGATAAAACTAAGTGTCTTAAAGAAAACGTTTAAATAATACAATAATAACGTATAGCATCTTGTATAACAGTTTGAAAAGCAGAAACATCTTAAATTATTGAACAAATCGTCTTTAGAAGGGAAATAATCGCATTGAAGATAATAATTAATTTGATATTATTTAAAAAGTACAACATTATATTGTACATAGTTTTAGTTAATTAAAAAAGAGTATTTTAAGGGGATTTTTACATACGTATGTGTTACAAGATTTTTTTTGTAAGAACTTAACATTTCAAAAAACAGTACTAAATTATAGCGTTTTCAATTCTGCAGGTCTACCAGTGAAAACAACAATGCAATCAGTACGCTGCTTTTTCGACAACAATGCTGTATTTTTTTAAATTTTAAATATTTAGTTTTTTTATGTATTAATTTACACTGTATGAAGAAATGTTATACACGATAAAATTGATTTGTTTTACTTTAAAATATTTAATTTCGTTAATAATTTAAAATAGAAGCCTCACGTAATTAGAAACCCACAATTTAGTGGCACCGCTGTCAAGTGAAAAGTGTCACGTCCTCGTCTGCAAGCCTACTGCTTTAGAAAATTAGTTGTAGCAGTAGTGGTGGAACTCGGCATAATCTATGAAACTGTGTAATTATTCCAGCCGCGTTCTTCTCTTCCTGTTCCACAAATCACACCCCAACCCCTCCTCATCCCTGCTCATTCCCCGACATTTCGGTATTCCAAATAAATCCATCTGGACCGTTACAACAAAAAGTCTGGCATAGCGCTACACAAGAGATGAAAAAAAAAAAGAAAAATATAAGCAAAATACATAGCTAATTCCACTCTTTCGCAATCTTTGCCTCCTCGCGATAGCTGAATTAGGGGAGATATTATTGGAAGGGATGAAGAATGGTGTGGAATACGGAAAAATTTAGCAGGAAGTCGTCTCATTTTCACAGCGGATTTAATCAATATTTTATTTAGCTTGGATGCAATATGAAGTACAGTTATTTTTTTTCGGGGTGAAAAAAGCAACGTTCATTCCTTTCTTGACTTTTTTATTTATTTAACACTTTTATTGCAATACAATCTGGCGGGATTATTACCAGGCGGCAATCTCTTCCAACCAACCAGAACATACTTATTCTTGTGTTAACATTTTCAACGAACCCATTAAATCCGTTTTTTACTAGATTAATTAGGTTTTTTGAGAAAAATCTGTTCATGTAATTTAAAAAAAAAATTTGATCACATATTTCCGTTAAAAATTTTTTTTTTGTGAGTGGAATTATTAAGGTCTTAGCCGATATTTTTTTATATAAGAAACCTTTTTATAGTACTCTTGTTTTACACAATATCAAAAGCAAGAATTTTTTTAAACGGTAACCTTAATATGTAATTGATTTATAGTCTGAATTTTTTTAAAACATGTAGATATATATCATATTAAGATTCCTAATGGTAAATTAACTACATTGGTTAAAAGTAATTACAGAATATTCAAATTTATTGATATGTAAAAATTCCATTAATCAACTTAACAATATTTTAAACTGACCGTCTTGTCTTTACAATTCACGACTCGTACATTATTAAGTAGGATTTCTTAAGATTTTCGAAATTAAACCTACTAAGAATTTTATTAAATCATGCTCTTAAGCTACGAAGTCTGTTATATAAATCTTCTCCTCTCCGATTACTGTCAATACCAATTCACATCGATATCATATCATGTTTTTATTATGAAGCATTAATTAATGACTGAACAAGTTGTTCTATCCAGTTTATAATATTAATTTGGTACACAATTTCCTGCGTGCATGAATTTAATTTAATATTCACATCCTCATTTAATTTCAACATTAAAAATGATTTTATCACGATTTCCAAATTGGCTTAGCTGGATGTATCTATCTTGTTTCAATTTTAATGTTTTTTTTCTTCAATCTATTATACTTGTTTCTATAGCATTAGCCGATTCTCAGAACGCCGATATTTTGTATTATTGTGAAATATATCATCTAAACGTTTTTACTTATATTTGTTTGAAAACAATCATTATGTAGTTTTTTTTGTAAAGATATAATTATATAATACCTATATTACCTCACAAATACTTGTACTATTACCTCACAAATGTTTTTTTTTTGGTTGGTACTAAATTCGTACATTTAGCAAATCAGACGTACACTTGTTATAGTAAACTGCTCGCACAACGTTCAAGTATTTATTACTTAAATCACATGTTATTTTTATCAAAATATAGTATATGTTAGGCTTTTTAGGTAATATGTTAGTATTGTGTGTTCTTATTAGAATGTATCGTGTTATAAATGTTGTATTCGAACTAGATTTCACTCATTTACATTCTAAATAGAATGTAAATAACTAAAATATGGTTTTCCATGTTTACTTTAGACATAAATTAATGAGTTGGATAGGTTTAGAAAAACATGAATCAAATTCTGAAAGAGTGAAAAACATTAATTATATGAGAGTATACATGACATGGTATGGCAGATAGAATGAAGTGGAGATATATTCTCTCTAGCTATCGCAACAGGGACATAGCGTGATTGTGATGATTATGATATGAATAAAGAGCATGTTATTCTTGAAGTGATTATGGCGTTCCGTGCGTAATCTAGTTCAAAATATATGTAATCGTCTTTGTCAAATTCAGCAGAAGGGTTGACCGTCGGTGAGATTTAAACTAACCCCATTCCCTTAGAGACACCAAAGGTGTATTCTGCGTTTTGCGATACTTTTCCGTCTTCTTGCGATGGCGTTCACGCTCTGCCGGCGCGTAGCTTGATACGAAATTCACGCACGGACCGGAGATGCACTGTGAAATACTAATGAACCTATTGTATGAAATCATATATTTTGATAACAGGACCCAAACATTATTACTACCCCGAATATGTATCATCGTGCATACTTACAATGCGTAATGAAATGTTTTCTGTTCCTAAGATATTTTATAATCTTTTAAGAAATTACTGTATTTACCAAGAATATTAAATTAGTGCTTATATTAGAATAGTTAGCAACAAATTACTTAATTATACCACTTAAATGCATTAATCATCGCTACACATGTTTCTACTTCCCATCCTAAAGCGAGCCTCGGGATAGGAAGTAAAAACACGTGTAGCGGGGATTGATATAATTCGAGGAACCACTAAGTAATTTATTGTTACATATTCTTAATTAGTGCTTTTTAAATGTTGCTTCATATAAATTCATTTGATTTGAAAGTTTTTTGGTTCATTAATGATATATTTTTACCGATGTTTTCTTTCTTTATATTAAACATTTTAATAATAAACCAAAAAAAGTAATTTAATTTATCAATAAAACTACTACGAGTACGTCTGAAGAGAGTCTCTAAATAGCTGGAAGAAATAAATTTCGCGTTATAAAATGTAAGAAGTGAAATAAAACAGTAATTTTCAATTTCATATTCTAAAATGGAGTTTCATGATGTTAAGACCTCCGATTTGAATAAATAGCATGAATTTAAAATAGTTTAATGACAACTATAAATAGTTCTCAACCCAAGAAATTATGTTTAAATCACAGTTTATATTACACGTTTTATTGTAACGTTCAATATTTTCGTAGTGTACACAATCGACAACAATTCAATGGTAAATATATATGTTAAAATTCTGTCAGTTGAAAGAACAGCAATATAAAAAAAAAACAACATAAATTGGAAGAGACGTGTACGTCTGCAATGTGTTATATTAGCATGTGCGTTACATACTTGATTGAATGCTAAAAAGGTGGCACGTCCATGAAAATGACATAAGGAATATATGGAGACAAGCACATAAATTGACAATATTTATATCAACCAGGTCTCGGAGCGTTGTGCGGAATCGATAATTATTTAAAATATTTTTTATGTGCTCGCTGTACATAACATAATAACCCTAGGGCTCAATCTGACCTTCATTACGTAGAGTCGTTTTTCTCAATTTTAATTATTCTTATTAAGCCGATAATTATATTTAATTTGTGTTATAATTAAAACTTGAATATATAAATAAATGAAACTCGACTTCTCCACTAACTTATTCAAACCATTTGAGAAAACTTAAAAAAAAATATCTGATCTGTTTTTTTAATACTATACTAATGAGTTCTATGTGTTTTCTGTCCCTTTATGAGTGTTATTTTTTTTATCTCATACCAAGTTTGTAATAATTTCCATTTTTAATGTATTGAACTTAAATTTGGCCTCATATTGACTACATGCATACATAAAATCACGACGTTTCCCTGTTGGGGTAGGCAGATAGAGCAGAGCACTAGAGTTTCCTATCTTATACATTGTATTGTATTGTATTATACTTAATTTGTATACAATACAATCTGGGTGGTTATTGCCTCTTGCAACCAACCAGAAAGATTTTAAAGTGGCCTTAAGTGAAAACCAGACTTAAATCCTTTTTAAAAAAATCTGGGATCCAGCAGGATTTTAATCCGTACCAGCCGGGTCGGGAGACAGGTGTCTTACCAACTAGGCCTCAGAGGTCGTTTACACATTCATACATTTTCTCATACAACAACTTTTTATACTTCCTTTTTTTTTAAATATCATCGAATTAATCCCAACTTATTTCCTTGGTCTTCCTCTACCACGCCTTCCACTCACGTTTGCACTGTGTATGTGTTTTATTAGTCTTTCTTTATTCATTCGTTGCAATGTGTACTTGTAGTTTATTTGATTTGTAACACATGTGGCTGACCATCAAGATAAGAATCGTTGAAATACAAGACATCGTTCCGAGACTTACATCAGACTTTATAATATATGCCTGTGGAATCATCTGATCAGTGTGGTCCAACATAACATTAATATATTATATTACGACTTACCTAGATTTTCTTTTATGCTTAATTTTTTTTATTCAAATCCCTTATCTTATTTTGAGCGATATTTATTGAAACAATAAATTAGACGCGATTTGTTTTTAATTTCCGGCATATGTTTAGTTATTTTTTTATTTATATATTAAATGTTTCCAACACGAAAAACGTCAAATCAAGACCTTTGGACTTAGCATTATTGAGAATATATTTTTTAATATCGAAATATCTTGAGAATATTTTGTTTTTTTCTCTCATATTTTTATATAAATTGTACCCAATTAGTTAGCGTCCATATCTGGCAAAATTAAATAAAAAAACATGTATAATTGTTACTACTAGTCGAAAATGTCTTTATTTGTGTATAATTCATTTATTTAACACTCATACAAATACATCTTTCGGATATATTACTTTAAAGTAATTTCTTCCAATCGACCACCTTTTCAAGTTGAAAATAATTGTATGGGAGTTACGATCGAGGAATATATTGAGATAAATAATGCTTCTTTAGTTTATTCTTAAATATTGATAAGGGTGTAGCACATCTGATTGAGATAAAAAAAACCATTCCAAAGTCGTGCCGAGTGAAGCGCAAAAGATTGTTGGAGCTGGGGCCGTGTTGAGTTTGTTTAATTTATACAACGCCATTTAAATAGCAGACACTCCTCAAAGATACCCTAACTCGGGAATCGAACCCACTATTATTATTAACAGATTAAAAATATTACAAAATAAATATATGTACGTTAAGTTTAAGGATAGGAAGGTGGAGAATGCGGTCATTCGATTAAAATAAATATTTGCTAATAAAATCGCAGAAAAGTTACCAAGGGAAAACGAGCTATAAAGAAACCTTTTATATATCTGTCTATGTGTAACAGTAACAAATTCGGCTTTAGAAGTTTCGTTTAGTTTCGAGATATCGACGCAAGTCCAAGAAAAATTAACTGTCAGAAATGAAATGAAGGACTATGTCTGTCATGTTACAAAGAACACGAATGAAGATTGTATATAGCTTAGTTGTGAATCGGTGACCGCAAAAGTTTAAGCGATCAGTTTTATGGTTGTGCCGTACAGCTCGACGCACACTACAGCCACACAACATAATGATACACTGTATAAAGTATACATCGTCGCTGATGATTATTATACAAGTCGCGGCCTGTATACGCAGAGATCGTACGCAGAATAAAACAAATTGCTATTAGCGATTCAACAAGGGCAACGGGTTTCATTTCCTGACTCGGTCCAACACTCGGCTTTGCTCTCGTCGTGTGTAGTCTATAGTCGAAGTCGATGCTGATCCCAAGTCGAAGTCGACAGCCGCACTTTGTTTATTGTCGATCGTTTGTACTTAAATTAAAAACAATATAAATTACTGGGTACCCATGCAACTTTAATCTGATTATTCAATAATCATACTATTTTTTGTTTGATTCGATATATGTGATGTTTGTATAATCCAATTATTTTTAAATTAATGTCAAAATAAGTTTTTATGTCCCAAAAATAAGGCAAACAAATATTTACGTTTTGTAATCGTTGTATATATTTTCTAAATAGATAAAAAAGCATTTCAAAGGGGATATTGAAAATAAAATAGATAATATTACGTTTATATCAACAACGAGAAAGATGATGACTTCTCTGGGGTAATTAGCAAGACACCTTTCTTCCAACCCGGTGTTTGTGGGTTCGATTTCCGAGTTTTTTAAAAGGGTTTCGGTCTTTTTTTCACTTAAGGCCTCTTTAAAATTTGGTTGTTTGGAAGCGATTGCCATATGGTAAAAATGCAACAAATGTGTGATACAATATTAAGATACATTTAATTACAATCATCCATTGGATATTGTAAATTTAGTGTATTAGTCAGTAAACTATTTTTTATTTATTTTAATTTTATTTTACATTTGATACGTTTAACATAACTACTTCAAATAAAATGCGCAGTACAAGAGGAAAAATATATTGAAAAAATAATTACGGGAGCAATTATACTTACGCTTCCCAGTGAAATGGCCTATTTATTAAGTGACAATTATTAAGGAGCTCAATCCTCATTTTTTCACTGGGATATGGAATTTATCAATATTTGAAAATTCATTCAACATGGTCAATTCCTGTGACGCTCTTAATAACTCAGTTCGTGAATACGGCACCGAAAACAATTGAATTATAATATTAAAAAAAAAAAACAAAAGACTATCTATATCAAAACATAGAAGTTTCTCTCGATTATATCGATAATTGATTCTCGAATGAAATCAGATGATGATATTTTATTTATAGTTAAGGCATTAACATTGTGGAGGTTTAAAGACATTGTAATTTGTTTTTATCAAACACTGTTTAATCCACTTTTTATAACGGTATAACCCTACCGGTTTCAAGGCACAAGCCTCATTGATTATGCTCCCCTGATGATGAGTTGAAAGCCTTGAAACAGGTAGGGCTATAACGTTATAAAAAGTGGAATAAACAGTGTTTGATAAAAACAAATTACAAAATCAGATAATGACTTTGACAAATTAATTTATTACGTTTCTGCTAACGACGCGTTAAAGTTTTGCATTTGTCATGTCTGTCATGATGATAATACTCGTATTTTCCTCGCACACGATCCAAACGACGACAACAAGAACTTTTGCGTAACTTCTCGTTTTACCCATCGCAAATAACGCAACAGATGCTGAGAGCGAGATGAAGCTGTGTTGAGCAAATTTTAATGTTGTAATTGACAGATCCATATTTGGAGCTCCTTCCCTAGATTAACCTTATCACCTCGCGCCACACAGTTTTTTGTCCTCGACATATCACGATATATTCTGTATAGCCTCTTTGACCTCCATCTAACATTTAACTGCTCCTTTTATGTTACTATTATAAATAATTTCGCTTTGCTTGCGCTTCCTTATTCTACATTTATCAATTCACTTCCCTGACTTCTCGTATTTTTTTAGATATATGTGACCGTATCACAACTAAATGCGGGGATAATAATATTAAACACAGCTTTTGTTAATAATTCAGTAGAACCTGGTGGGGTTTTGCCACACGGAAATCTCTTCCAGCCAACCAGAAATATATAAAATAAGTATTGAGTGAAAACAGGACTAAATCCTAAAAAATGGGAATGGAATCCGTAACACCTGGGCTGAGAGACGGTGTCTTACCAAACAAGCCACGGAGGTCGATCTGTTGCGTTTAATAACTACTTCAAATCTTATTTTTGAACCAAAAAATAGAAAATCTTCAAGTTTTCAGGATTTATACATTTTTATATATTTAATCAGAAAACTTTTTCACCGTATTTCTACTTCTCTAACGAGTCCGATGGGAAACGTCCCTTTACATCTTCCGTACTATTATTCTCTAGTAGTAATAATTCTACTATAATGTACTTCATTAGTTTGAATATGATTTTTGGTATTTTGCACGATTGGAATAAATGTTCTGATAATAATTGTTCTTGGAAAAATTTATTTTGCGTACATAAAAAAAGAATCAATGTAAAATTATTAACAAATTCTTCGATATAATTATTACATCAGATAAACAATTTTTATCTCATTTTCTCACACTTCCGGAAATGTCCTACTTATGTCAAGCTGTATTTACTTTTAGCAAACTAAAGAAAAATATATTTCGTTAAAAAGGCAATCGTTCTTGAATGGTTGAATACTTCATGCTTATTATACAATTTGTATCAACATAACCGTATCTGTCGATCTGAGCAAAGAGGTGTGCCAGCAAATAAAGGATGCACGTTCTTCATGTGTTGGATTTATGACGGAAAACGTTGATACTCTCGTGTCCTTTTGACTTAGCAAAAAGTAAATTGCACGTGTTACTGTTGTGAGTTTGTCATATAAAAATTATCTTATCATTTCCTGTATTTTATACGAGTTGTACAAATCCTTTTATAGTTGAAATAGTGTTTATGTGTGGACTTATATAAATATATACCATTATAGTGTTATGTTTTTTTAAACATGCTTATTTTTATTGAATATATACTTTTAAGTATCAACTTTGATGTATGAGATTGAAACATTGATGTGAAGCAATACTGAAAAAAGCTGAATTAATGCTGTAGAAAGGTGTGCACTTAGAATACATCAGATGATAATATTTGACAGAATACGGAATGAGGTAATTAGGGATGAATATGAACTTCAGGCTAATGTATTGAATAAGATGAAAAGAGCCCTCTGAGATAGTTTGGACACGTGAAACGAATGAACGAAGAATGTCAAATATAAAGCGTAAACGTGAATAAAATTATAGAGGAAGACCATGGAGAGTTTTGTATCGATTAAGCGAATAATATTTTGAAAGAAGGAAATGTTATCGATTTAAGATAATTCGTATGAAAAGGTGTGAGGATGTAGAAGAGGCGAAAGTAGTGTCGCGATATGAATGTCTGGCGCTCTCCCCTGTCTGCTTACCCCGACAGGGAGATGGCGTGATTGTATGTATGTATATATTAAATACAGCTTTTTTTTAAATAGGAGTTGCTGAATGTGGAAAAAAATAACATCACAAGGTTACAGTACAAAGCGTCAGTAATTATAATCAGATCCTACTTAAGAAAAATGAACAGGGTATATTTTCACTCCAATGTTTTAGATATTTCCTTCCTAACAATAAACAGGGTATATTCTCACTCCAATGTTTTAGATATTTCCTTCCTAACAATAAACAGGGTATATTCTCACTCCAATGTTTTAGATATTTCCTTCCTAACAATAAACAGGGTATATTCTCACTCCAATGTTTTAGATATTTCCTTCCTAACAATAAATTTAATAATATCAATTCACATAAAGTATATATTTTTATGTTGTTTTGTACATTTTTATATTAAGTGGGAGTTTTACGTGTTTGAAAAATGTCCTCAAAGGTTGTGTTTCTCGTGAGTCCTCATTTCTATATTAAATACATATTACTTCGTAGCGTTTGTTGATTAATTAACAGTATTACATACATTTATTTATGTTTCTTTCATTTCATATTACAGCAAAAAAAGAAATATGTATTTTTCCTCATACCAAGATCAAAGCATTGATGGTCTTGAAATTCCGTGGAAATTACCTGTATAAATTAATCGAGAACATCTCACGACATGGCAACATCAACACGCGAAGGACGGTCCTACTTCACATAAAACTGTTTCTTTATTTTCATTATATTAATAGAATAAATAAAATAATACATTAAATATATATTTTACAGTTATCATGATAAACTCAATTTCGAATTATTAGTTACCGATCAACGCTAAACAATATCCGTGTGTTTTTCATTAATTCATATAATACCCTTTAACTTATTCGATTTGGTAATTCAGACATATTGAAGAGTGTATCCGGGAGAAATTGTTTTTAACATTTCGGGTTATAACCACAAGAGTACGCTCAGAACTCGTTCGTGATCACACGTATTAATAATACTATAGCACGGGAAGAGGCAACAACACTCACACGTCTAGCGCGTGTGAGTATTGTCAACAGACGAAATATATTACCGAACTAGAGATTATTTTCTTATTTTTTTTAAACAATCATCAAAAATCAAACTTTAAACCCCTGGGTGGAAGTCAAGCGTCTGTTTTAATTAGGTCATAGAGGTTCGTGTGTTATTAGCATAGCGTCTTGAAGTATATCTGAAAACAATTAATAAAATAATAAAAACCAAAACATATATTGATTGAAATTATACAAATCTGAATGTATTAGGGTATTTAATAAGAACTGAATTAATTGAAAGCAAATGTAATTATTATTGATTATTTGGCTCACGATATTTTGAAACGGATTAAAATAAAAGTTTTCATTGAAAGGGATCTTAAATGTCGGTTAGCTTCTCTACCCTATTATTTTTAAGTAATTATTTTTTATTAAACTGTGTAAATCGTTGATTCGTTTACATAAATTATATGCACATATTCCTTTTACTATTTAATTTTGAAGTATATTAATTTAGTTACGCGTTTGGCGATGAATAAGCATGATTTTAGGGTATAATTTTAGTTAAATATACGTTTGAATATTCAAAATTAAGACTACCTTTTCACAACTAACAATTATTATTGATTTAAACCGTAGATAAGTCACTAAATTTATATGAGCAATAGAACATTTGTATCAGCAAGTCACACTGTACACTGGCATCATTCATTTTTCATTTTACATATTTCTAAATTTTGACATTTTAAAATACCTGAAAAACATAATTCGCATTTACCAATTAAGTACGTAATTCTTGGGCTTACGACTGGCACGAACGGTATTTATATCAGATTTGACACGAAGGAGAGTTCGTTTTTCTCTTCAATTTCTTCCTGTCACATAAGT
Source organism: Odontocerum albicorne (assembly GCA_949825065.1). Lineage (NCBI taxonomy): Eukaryota > Metazoa > Arthropoda > Insecta > Trichoptera > Odontoceridae > Odontocerum > Odontocerum albicorne. Next base: position 10,230,740 of record OX463854.1, on the reverse strand, counting down.
TCACTTAACCTAAAATTTTACTCGACTTATCCTCATACTGAGGCTCGAAGCTGATTTAAAATACAATAACGATTTCTATGATTTTGTCGCTTCACTAAAACAAGAAATTTATACAATAATATATAATTATACTAGTAATTCAATACATTGTGAGATGGACTTTGGATTTATCTGAAATTATGAAGTACACTAATGGTTGAATCACGTGGTAAATACTTTTAATTAGGTCTCACAGCTTATCAAGTGGGGAGACTTTATGACAGAGGGATTAATTAATTAAGCAACCATCGTTTAACACTTGCCACCCTGTGATGGATAGCGAGTGACCAGGACTTATACTAAATTTTATTTGATTATTTGATGTTTTTATACGTAATAAAATTATTTTTATGGCTTATTACAAAAAATAACCTAGCAGATTTTGCATAATTTTAATTTAAAACATACATTTTTTACTGGACGCTTAGCGTCCAGCACCGTGACTGGCGGATTTTTTTAGCACAGTAAGGCAAGTGTCAATAGTATCAACTTATTTTTCCATATTTATATGTTCTCAGTAAGATACAGACAAAATCCTAGTTTACCGGGGATACGACAAATGAAAAGTAACAAACCCAGATTCATTTAAATTGGGTGCCCATTTTGAATTGCCTATTTTTATTTTGTTTTTCATAAACTACATATTTAAACAATTACTTGTCATGTAAATAAAAATAAAATATAAGATTTAAGAAAACGCTTTTGTTGATTCATTTAGTCATTTTAATTTGAAAACTATGTAGGTATATTTAATGTATATTTATTTAATTGAAATACGAGTACTCGTACATTAGAATGAATACTCGTACATTAGAATGTTCAATATTCAATCCATTTGTAATTTCACTTACAATAAACATATGACATTGTAATTTATTTTTATCAAACACTGTTTATTCCACTTTTTTGTGACGGTATAACCCTACCGGTTTCAAGGCTTTCACCTCATCTTCAGGGGAGCGCAAACAAGACTCCCCTGAAGATGAGGTGAAAGCCTTGAAACCGGTAGGGTTATACCGTCACAAAAAAGTGGAATAAACAGTGTTTGATAAAAATAAATTACAATGTATTTAAACCTCCACAACGTTAATGCCTTAACTATAAACAACACAAACATATGACAGTTTAACTTGGAATAAAATGGATATTAACAGTATATATCATATACTGCCTATCTAATTATAACAATAATCTCTCTTTAGGCGGAAATGCATCGATGTAGGTGGTAGAAACACGTGTAGCGGGGATTCATTTAACTGTTGGAATAATAAAGTAATTTATTATTTAATATTTTAATATATAGGTCCACAAAAGTAAAGCCGAAAATTTTGATAAAATGTATTTTAGTGGTATGATGAAGTAATCGGCATTGTACGAGGCATAAGTATCATATATCGTAATGGAAATGTTCAAATCTTGTTTATCGATTTCTTTTAGAATTTCCAACTTGTGGTTCACGGCTGCTGTACATGATGCGGGCTGAGTTTTTTTTTTTGTTTTTTTTTTTCTTCTTTTATTTTAGAAAGCGCGGCACACTCGCCCTTGCACGCCGGCATAAACAATTACGACCGCCAAACATATCAACTTCAATGCCAACCAACAGAGTATGTCCACGGCAGACGAATATTAACATGCGCTGCTGCCACTCTTGGCACATATGGAAAGGTCCTTCCCATTCCTAGTCAGAGCGAACTGTTGCCTTAGCCTAACATTGTAAAAAGGTGATCACAGTGTGTTGTGTTTTTACCATTTAAGTTTGATTGGTTGTATAACTAAAAAAGGAATAAAATCATGTTGCAATTTGAATGAATAAATGGCGAATTTTTATGTAAATAATCGTATAAAGACGTTTATTTGATGAAGACGTGTGTTTTTAGTGATTTAAACCTTAGAACGATGGTTCGTTCCTTTAGTGCAATAATCCATTTTTTTATTTTTGTAATTTATTTTTATCAAATTTTTTATTTGTGGTAGAAAAAATCATTTTATTTTTTTTTTGTTATATAGGCAATCCATTCACGCTAAGATGATTTGTGGCATCACTTAAATTCATGAATATAATAATTATAAGAGTCCATTTAATGTGAGGTTTAAAAAAAATACATGTTTTTACTATAAATGTTCCACCTGATTAAACTTGAAATAATTCACAATCGATCTGGAAATGGTCAAGTTCTTATAAGAAATAAAAATTGTAATATTCAATAAACGCAACAAATATATGATATTTAGTAAATCTAATGTCACATTTGAAAAACTCATGATCAAATTAACATTGTAAAAAAACACTGCACAATGCATCGCCACGCATAAAATTTGTATCCCGTCGATATATCATAGTTAATCTGGCGAATTTATTGCCATATGGTAATCTCTTACATCCAACCAGAAAGACTTTTAAGAGGTATTATGTTAATAATAGACTGATACTATAATATTTACAAGAAATGCGTGCCAACGAAAATCGAACTTGCGACCTCGGAACTGGAAGACAGATATCTTATCAAATTGGTCACGGAAGTTGTATAGTGTTGCTTTGAGTATAAATAAATTATATAATTAAATTATGAAATTGAAATGTATTTACATAATACTTACAAAAAAGTTCAATGTATTTTAGATATTACTTAATAATAAATATCCCTGCGTGAAATATTCGTTGTGTGTAGACAATGAGCAGCATATCATATATGCACTGGCAACCATAGCTGTACTCGTAGAGTGTGTTATGTTATATACGCGGTTAATCTTGCACAATTATGATACGCGCATTCGCAGCCCGCCGCTGCGACACTCCTCGTGATAATGATGTCAATTCACAGCGCTGCACGCCGCGCCGGTCGCGCTGAATAGTGGCCACGGAAAACAATATGGATATGAGCCCGATACGGGACACGTGTTCGTGTAGCCATGTCTCTGTGCCTGCCACTATATCAACTTCATTTCTATTCGTTTCGATTACAAAAAAATATATAAACTACTCATAATTATACCAAAGCCGACGTGTTGCGGGACTATAATTTGCGACAGAATTTTCGTGGCACTCGGCCACGTCCAATAATGCAACAACTCCGATTGTACAAATTGCTATTTCGATCATTTCGCGTCAGTCGTGATTTAATAAAAAAAATACGTGATTCTTAATTTTCCATTCGGTACCTACATTTAAGTATCAGTATTGAAACAAATTAAAAATATTTTAACATCGATGACTAATGTATGTTTTTTTCTTTCTTTTGCAGACTAAGAAGAATAACCCCAATCATATCAAAAGGCCGATGAACGCGTTCATGGTATGGTCACAAATTGAACGCAGAAAAATTTGCGAACATACTCCAGAGCTGCACAATGCTGAAATTTCAAAAAGATTGGGAAGGCGTTGGAAGACCCTGAGCGACGTAGAGAGGCAACCGTTCATCGATGAAGCGGAGAGACTGAGGCAACTGCACATGCGTGAATACCCAGATTACAAATACAGGCCGAGGAAGAAGACAGCGAGACCAGCTCCCAAACTTGCACCACCACCCAAAAAAGCAAAACGCTCGCCAGCGCACAGGACAAGAAATGATTCAAATAATAACAGAAATGCAGTGGTGGCACCACCATCTCCGCCACTTGCTCGATTCGCCCCCCTGCCGCCCACGGCCGCCGCCAAGGTGCCCTGCTCTCCCTCCTGCGGAGCGCCCGACTCGCCCGAGTCTGCCTCATTCTACGACGAATCCCTCATCTTGGACGTGTCGCTGAGTGCGACGGACTCAAGCGTCTCAGACAGCTCTCGCGCTCCGCACCCATCTCTCGCGGACCTGGATACGCTGACTGACTTCCTGCAACTGGATACACTCGAAACGTACGACATGGACGCGCTCGAGACGGCGAGCTCCAGCTCCGGATCCCACTTCGAGTTCTTCTGCCCTCCAGACGTATCGGACATGCTGTCGGAGATAGGCGAACACGACGACTGGGTCCGTAGCACATTCGGCGGGCTCATGCCCTGAGCGCCCGGACAGAGGCGCGTTGTTTCCCTCAAGGGTATCGCCGAGACCCGCTGTTTTTAAAAAGACGATCTCGCTTGTTTTTACGTTCGAAGGGTTACACCGTCGCGATGAGTCGCGAGTCACGTTTATCATTTTTTGCCAGATTAGAGTGCCTAGATCCAATTCGATTTCGAAAATTTTGGATGTTATGTACAAAGAAATTATTTAGATTTAGGGTCGGGCCTTTCGCGCGCGATATTTTGTGTACCCGGCTGATGTATCTTCGGGTCGTCGATGATCCTTCGAGATCAACTCTCGCGGATCGTCTCCCTTTCTGGTGACTATCGGAATCCAGAGACCGAATTACATAGGGTTAGGCGGCCGTCACTGCGGCCATTAGGGTATTAGTATTTCGTAAGCGTGGCTTTACACTCGGCGCTCCGTCCGTGCCCCGGCCGGCTGGAGCGCGCAGTATTGTGGCTTCAATTCGTCCAGCTGTTCCGTCACCGGCCCGGCGCCCCTGTACCCTGGCGTCGGCCTCCGCGCGGGCACCTGAACTCGGTATGCTGAACTAACTGCCGCTCCTTGTGATTCGCACAGTGCTTTGGCTACATTCATATATCATTCGACAGATTACAAATTATATGTCTACACCGTTGTAAAAAAGTTTTTTTATGATTGAAATATTTAACGTACTCAATGTCCACATATCACAAGATCCGAGTTAGCTCACACATTACCGACTGTCGCCCGACTTGGTTCCGGTTCCGGCCACTGGCGTTAGGCTGCACTAGTGCCGGCCACGGAAGGCCTGACGGCCGGCCCTCGCTGGACCTCCGCGGTGCTTATTATTTAAGAACTCGGTGCGCCGACCGAACTATTGGCGGAAGAGTTCCGATCTCACTGGGTTGGGCTTCGTGGCGCCAATCGAACCTTCTCTCCAATAATTCGGTCGATGCGTTCGATTTCGTTATGAATTATATTATTTTCGTTATTGAAATATACCAATATTCTCGTTTTTCGATTTAAGTTTACAACATTTAATGTCATTTTCATTTTTATATTCCTTGATGCAAAAAAACATATTTTGATGCTTTATTTAATATGATAGGGTGTAATTTTTTACGATGGTTTCGTTATACAAAGTCAAACGGAACCGTGTTTTTTTTTTAATTTAAAAACATATGATAATTTGAAATATAGCTTTAATCTCTTATATGGTTTTCGTAAATTTCCAAAAGTTTTTAGTCTTTACTCAGACAGCGGATTAATATATTTTATAAACGTATAATAATTAATATTTTAATAGTATTTTCGCTTCTAATACATATTCGATTTTAATACATTAAACAAAAAATAACTTTTAGTCAAAAGCCTTACCAGAAGTTATAATTTAAATTGATGGTTTTTTTATTGGGTTGGATATTTTTCACAAGAATTAAGAGGAAAAATCATTTCACTCTATTTTGGCATATTGTTTTTTTTTTAATGTTAAAATAATATTATTTTGGTATAGAATCAGAACAACTACAAGGGATTTTATATATAAAACTGTTCTTATCCATTTGTTAATCGATTTCATATAAATAGAATACATATTAGACTTAAAGATAATAATGTTAAAGCATTTAACATATGTGTCTAAAATATCTTTTTTAAATGTGTACTTATTAAGAATTGATACAAAATATGTAGTGTGTGTGTGAACATATTTATGCCAAAATATATATTTTTATTGGCTTGGTGGAATTAAATAGTGGATTTGTGTGCAAATAAACGGCCTTATATTATTATCTTTACAATTTTTAATATTTCGACATCAGTGTGTTGAAACTGATGTTACTGTTGAATTTTTGTTCAAAGAAAAAAAAAATTGACTGATCGCTTTCTCAAAATCGTTCGTAAAGTTTCTAAATTTTTCAAATATTTTTAACGAAATTTAATAACGTTTTGAAATAATTTCTCTTATTTTTTTTTTCATGTTTCTTCTCGAGAGCAAATATATTTATTTCAATATTTTTTTGTGTGATTTTCATTGTGAAATCTAAACTCGTATTGATAGATACATCACATCTTTAGAAATGTTTTTATTGGCAACATAACATAAAGGATGCACAAAGTTTTAAATGTAAATTTTGAATTCCATCATTTTAAAAATGTACTGAAAATGAGTGTTGTCTTTGAAATGTTGGTATTAAGAATATTCACAATCTGTAGGAGATTATGTTGGTATTAAGAATATTCACAATCTTATGAACATAATATCTTATAAAATTATGAACATAATATCTTATAAAAATCACTATTTGCAATTATTTATGCAGAAAAGTAAGTAAAAAAAATTACAAAGATAATAATTTTATCATCAATATTAACCCTTAATTCATTCGATATTATTATTAATACGTATTGTTATTTTGCATCTGGAAAAATAATATTTTAACTTTAAAATTTTTAATATTTGAGTGTATTATTGTAGTGTTGACCGAATACTGACAATAAATACTCATTAATTCCATATAAATTATTTATTTATGTCTATTATATATAATTTTTAACCATAGTAATTTTGTATGGGGTATATGTAAAAGTTTATGATCGTTCAAAAGTGTTCCGTTACCTTCACCTATCGCATTTACTCCTATATTATAAACTGCTTCAAAATTAGTAATCTTTTGAATTGCCATAAATAGAAACTTTTATATTAGGTCCTTACATATGAAATTGGCGTTTTGCCGTACTGGCAACTTTGATCTCAAATATCTTCTCTTTGGTTAGGAATTCCAAATTCAAATTTATACAGCTATTTACTCAAGTATTTGTGTTTCGAAAATTATAATTCATTTGTTTTTTCCTCAATTGTTTTTTTTCTTTGCGTCACTCAGTTTACAAAATGGAAAACTTGAAATATCGCGTTATTTACGAGTACGAGTTCCACCGTGGCACCAGTGCTGCAGAAACGGCTCGAAGGATTAATGATGTGTATGGCGACGGTGCCGCAAAAGAAAACACAGTGCGTTTTTGGTTCCAACGTTTTCGTGCTGGAAATTTCGACCTGCAGAACAAGCCCCGTGGATGGCCGGAGACCAAAGTTGATAATGAAGAATTGAAGGCTATTGTGGAAGCGGATCCATCGCAAACCACGTCCGAGTTAGCTGCAGGCTGCGGTGTTAGTGATAAAACTGTTTCAATCCACTTGAAGCAAATTGGGAAGGTGAAAAAGCTTGAAAGGTGGGTATCTCACGAATTGAGTGAAGCAAATCAACAAACTCGCGTTGACTGCTGCGTTGCATTACTCAACCGGCACAATAATGAAGGGATTTTGAATCGAATCATTACCTGTGATGAAAAGTGGATCCTGTATGATAATCGGAAGCGCTCATCGCAATGGCTGAACCCTGCCGAACCAGCCAAACCATGCCCCAAGCGAAAATTGACTCCAAAAAAGTTACTTGTGAGCGTTTGGTGGACTAGTGCTGGTGTCGTTCACTACAGCTTTCTTAAATCGGGCCAGACGATTACGGCAGATGTCTATTGTCAGCAACTGCAAACCATGATGGAAAAGCTAGCTGCTAAACAACCGAGGCTGGTTAATCGCTCTAGGCCACTGCTGCTTCATGATAACGCTAGACCACACACTGCACAACAGACGGCTACCAAATTAGAAGAGCTTCAATTGGAATGTCTAAGACATCCACCGTACTCTCCGGACCTTGCCCCAACAGATTACTATTTTTTTCGAAATTTGGATAACTTCTTGCAAGGGAAAAAATTCAACTCCGATGGGGCAGTCCAAACCGACTTCAAAGGTTTTATTGATTCCCGTCCGAATGGTTTTTTTAGTAAAGGGATCGATGAACTACCTATGAGATGGCAAAAGTGCATAGATAGCAATGGTACATACTTTGATTAAATAAATATATTATATTAAAAAAAAATCTACTTTATGTTCTTCCCAAACAAAACGCCAATTTCATATGTAAGGACCTAATATAAATCCGATTGAACTTCATTGTATAATGATGTTATTTTTATTAAATGAGTACGAGTATATGTTATTGGAAAAAAATCATTTGCCTTTTTTATCTTTTACATATTATTATATTGGAAGAAAAAAAAAAAAAAAAAAAAAAAAAATATATATATATATATATATATATATATATATATATATATATATATATATATATATATATATATATATATATTTATATCGTATATTACTATATAATATTGCACTAGAATTAGCTCATGATAAATGTGCTTTTGTGTGCTGAGCTGTAGACATCCGAACCCGTAGACTAAGAAAAAAATATTATCGATAGAAACTAAGTGATATTTGGAATCAAAACATGATATATCCGTTGAAATTTTAAAAAAGAAAATAAAGCAAACAATTATTATTAAAGAATTTTAACCATCGTACTATTAATTTCTTGTCATAGACATCAGGAGCTTAAAATATTTTTATAGCTGGAACTATTTTCACCAATTTGTCATGTTTTGGTTCTTGAAAATTACTATAATCTGATTAATCGTAAGATTCATATATAAAAATATTTTGATAAAACCATCGAAAATTCTCTCATTTTTTTTTCTCTACTTAAAGGGTCAAGTTTATGAAAAAAAAATAATTTTAAGGTCTGATATGAAAAAAATATCTTGCACTATGTATAACTTACTGCAAATTAGTTTTATTTTTTTTTTCTCTTTAAAAATTTCAATAAAAAATTATGTAAAGTAAAAACATGGTCATCAAATTAATTCATATTTCAAAATGAACGCAACAATGAAAAAACATGTAAACAGCTTCAAACGTTATAATGAATTAACACATTCATTAAAAATTGAGAATATACAAACACATTCATTAAAAATTGAGAATATACAAATATCAACTTTCATTGAAAATTTTGCTCTACTCTCTGATCGTAAAATTTTCTGCAGTCGATTCTCAAGTTCTCTCATTTCTGTTGCAGTTTTAAATACAGAATAAACGGTTTAAGGATTTGTCTTGCCTTAGGCCTCACGCACGCAGTTGTTTGAGGTCGTTGCTGTAACGGAGACATATCCGCGTGTCGACGTTAACTATTAGCTTTTATAAACGAAGATGTTGTGTGATGATCTCTGCTGCTCACTCCTATAATCATGCCACATGTTAGGTCTCTGGAGAAGTCAATAATTTGACAAGAGTAGGTTGTTTGCACCGCCGCGCCGACATATTGTAAACCACGAATACGTTATCAATTGTTAGATCGTTATTGTAATTCTAAAACAGCAAACAGTGGCTTTAGCTTACAGGTCTTATGCTAACATATAAATATAACTACGTATATTTCTTATAAAGTCAATATTTGTTTAGATTAGGAATTCCCAAAATCATTAATTTGATCCCCAGAACTGTAATAAGATTGATTAGCGTATCGATGCGCTAGTTTCGAATTAAAAGTGCTTCGTAACACTTCGGTAGCTTAACAAGCTCGATTAATTCTCGGAAAACATTGTGTAATATGATACAATAGTTCCTGGGGTTCGATGACAATATTTGAGCTCTTCGGAGGTCAACGAGTTCTCAAAGGTTGGGAATGCCTGTATTAGGTTGTACTTTTAAATGACACGAAATTTAAAAGGTTCGCATGTTGCAAGACCTAGCACTGTTTTATCGCATTATTGTATTATATGAAAACTATTTGAATTTATTATCGTGGTAAATATGTTATGTGAAATTATATTCACGGGACTGATGTAAAATATTAGCTTTTTGTTACGGAGATAAATTGTTTCGGTTTTTAACAAGAAAAAGTGTTGACCGATGAATTTTTCCTGATAAGATTTCCTTTCACCAACACTTTTCCCTATGAGGCACTTAATCATTATTCTGTAAGAAAGAAGTATTTTAAAGACCCAGTAGTTTCGCTTTGTGTGTCACATATATATTATATATATACATCAGTGTTGTTTCTTATAGGTAAAACTCATTTATCCGTAGTTTTTTGTACATTGAAATTAAAATAAATAACAGGAAGTGTTTCCGTTGTCAGTTGTTCCGTTTTCTCGTCCTAAGGGTCAAATAAACCAATTTCATTTTTCAACAAATACAACGATCTTGAAAAGGATACAAAGAAAGATATTTTAATAGTTTAGTATACTTCGATGTGTCACATCGGAGCAAGTAAAACAGGGGTGACTATATTTTGATAATGTTAAGATTTAAGTCTGCAAAGTTCAATTGTTGTCGTATTCTTAACCGTCGTAGCGGTATAAGGGATAGCCGTCGTTAGTCTTACGTCGAGGCCGGAACAAACCGTCTACAAACATACACATACGAGTATACTCGTTAAAATATTTGGGCAACATTACGCTGAGAAGCTTAGGGGCTGCCAATTGACAAGGATAAGGGATGAGGAGAGTTCTGTTAGTATTCACGTGGATTTCTTAATACTCGTTTTCTTGTGGTCACTTTGAAGGAACTAAGACTCCTTCGCCTGGTGTTGTTCAGTTTATAGGCGTGTGTAGATTTTGATTATGGTGTTTGTTATACGTAGGACATAACCAGTTTATACCATGGTGAAAATAATTATTAAATCATTAAGTCGCACAATCACTGTAATAAAACTAATTAATGTTTTGAACAATTTTAATGGTTAAAAAGGCATTTGTTATATTTAATAAATATTTGTAACTTTAGTTCGGAAACATTTTAAAGAAACAGTTATGTCAGACTTAACATATAAGTGTGTTTTAATATATTACAATCATAAATTTATTTAAGATGTAAATACGACCATATTAATTGTTTTTTTTGTACGATGACTCTTGTATATTTAACAACTGTTTTGTATATTCCTTTATAGATTGATGTTTGAATTGGAAGATGTGAAGGACCTTGTTTTTATGATTACTTGTTATTGGAATGCGAGTTTTGTTTTACGAGTTTTAAAAGGTTTTATGTGGTTCGATATTTTCGTTAGAAACAAGAAGTTTGCGCACGTTTTTGAAATTTCTTTAAAAAAAAAAACTAAAATCATTACAAAAATCACACGCAGTCGTATTAATGAAAATGAGCACAAATTGTATTTTAGTGAAAGGATATTTTTCTAACCATTGTGTAGTTTCCATAAGTAAACTTAAATGTATTTCAAAAATACTTCGTATAATTCGTTTTCAGTCGATATGAATTAAAATAATATAAAAAGTCAAATTAGTCATTTTCATAAGAAAATATGTCGATTGTATGACCAATAAGTATCAGTGAATATATATTTTTTACCTCATTAAAATCACTTTGAATCATTCCCGGTACATTTTTATTTTAAACATTTTCGCGAGATTTCTTGCATTTTTAAGGCCAGTTTATTTTTAATTACCGTTTTGAAATTTCTTTTTAAGATCTGATGTGCACCAAACTTCAATATATTTGTTGATATATTTTTGCTCACAAATGTTCATAAATTAATGTTTTCATTAAACATGTGAAGAATTTATAACAATAGAATCATCAATTCTTTCGTGTTTTGAAGAGATTCGTTAAAAAACCAAATATATTTTCAGTATCTCTGTAGATACACAAAACATATTTATTTACCCCTTTGTATAGAATAATAAAAATATATATTACTCAAGAACTGAAATCTCATTTGCTCATATATTGATGTAAATTTTAATGGATGTCATTGAATTAGGTGATTTAATATATTTTATGATATTTGAAATGACGGATTACTAATAAAAAAAACATGTAAGGATATATGTTTTTAATATTCTCAAAGGGATTTTTTTTATTTATTTGTATGAACATTGTGAGAAGTCATTTTTTTATATAACAAAAAATGCGTTTTTATCAATCATGCTGATTTTGTACATTTTCTCCAGTTTTATTGAAGACGAAAGCTGATGGTGTGTTAATATTTAAAACAAATATAGATTTATTATATATTTATGAACATATGTTTATTAGGTTTAAGCTCGGAATAACATGTTATTGAATTATTATTATTACTTGTAATAATTATTGTATTCGAAAGATTAGCAATATTTTTGCATATAAAAACATATACAAAATGGGAAAAAATTTTGGGAAAACATTTTGATGAACAGACATGTTTTAAAAGAGTTTTCGCTGTATGAAAAATATATCTTAAGATTATTGATAATTGTATTGTAAAAACTATTTCTTTTGTAAATCATCCGCTGAACTGTAAAAATCTATCTTTCTATCTTTTGTTATTATTATTATTATGGTTTATAAATACAAATATGAAAAACTATGAAAAAAATATTAGGTATTATTACTAAATAACGTGTACATTTTGTATTGTAGTTTGTTTATAAATATTATATTATTATATTATATGGCAAATAAAATCAAATTTTCTAAAAATATATCTCTTTCAATTTTAACAACCCTCTAAATCCTCAAGAAATACAGAAAAAGGTGAAGGAGAGTCGCGCATATACTTCGAGCATTAAACTGACCCAGAGCAATGGTTTAAAAAGGCACAAAAAGAAGTCCCCGAGAGTTATAACATAGCATTAAATTTGAACACAATTGCAATTCAAAGTATAATACCTTCTGGCAAAACATCACATATATTATGTCATTCAGTATAAACATTCGCAGATAATATAAACTAAAGAATTAGAAGAAATGTTTTCATTACTAAAATTATTTTATTTCTATTTCTTAATTTGACAATAAACTATCTAAATTTTGAGAAATATATTTTTACTCGTACTTTTATTAACAATTCCAAAATGCTAATATTTGTACCCAGGTAATGTTTTATATGAAAAAAAACTGAGTTGTCGTCAAAAGTATCACTTATATCTAAAATAATAAGTTAAAAATAATATTACAAGTGAAAATTATCTAAAACGCGAAAGAAGTTTATGAGTTGTAATGCTGATAATATTAACATTAAATCATACGATGAACCTAACACCACTCACATGATATAGTTGGAATGTATGTAAATACATGAATTTGGTTGTTAATAATTGATATAAAGTTTTCTGCCAATAAGACATTATGTTCTGAGTACCATTTCATTTCAATTCTACGTTATTAAATATTTCCAGTTTAATTCCAGAAACGGATTTATCTCATCATTTTGTTTAAACACCCTTCAAATATAAGTTTTTTATCACTTCTGCTAGATAAAAAAGATGTATTACAGACAAATAATAAGATGTCTGCAAAAAGAGCTACACATGCTAAAATTAAGGTAAGATTGCGTTATCACAACGGGCAAATGAAACTAAAGAAGTAGCGACACGACGACAAGATGCGGCATCACAAAACAAGTACATGGTAATTTTGAAGAAAAATGATTTACTTCCGTCATTATTGACGGTTTATTCCTATTCCGAGTAAATCAATAAACATACATATTTGGTTACATTATACTCGTATCATCAAAATAATTGTTAATTAGATATGACAAAAAATCGAAGAACTAATAGATATGACAAAAAATCGAAGAACCTTCCCCTTTTTAATGTGAATTTGCGTTATAAAAGCTACAGAGATATATATGACGTGTTAATTATCTTCTGAGATCCTGTAAGTTAAACGAGTATGTGCATTCCAGAGCAACTTGAAGAAGATGAACTGAAGAACTTCTGTTTATAAAAGAAAAAAAAAGACAAAACTTAAGTCATATTTATCTATACCAAGGTTTCTTAAACTTTTTTGAATTGTAAATCGTAAAAAAAGCTACAAAGAGCACCTTACTACCAGTACTCCTATCGGCCTCCTCATATGCCCCTTATCACTTCATATGCAATTTTTCATAATATAGATACCTTTACCTACCCTCTCTACTCATTGTGTAATTAACATATCTTGGAATTTGAGTTTAGAAAACTTATGTATGCAAAATAATATCCCCTATAGGTCCAATTCACATTATTTGCATAATTTAAGGATAAAATATGAAGAAATTTTATATAAGCTCTTACCAAATACAATAAATTTTAATCTTTAAACTGGGTAACGCTGATAATTATTGTTGTTGTAAACCGGCCTTAACACCTTATTGTAAATTATGTTGAAGTTTCATGGAACTTCAGTATTTTTACGCATTCTTGCTCGCGTACCGTAGTTTAAGGACCGTTGATCTTCATCACATTATAGTGGGATTGGTAAATGCAAAGTTCGATTGAGTCTGAAATCGTGACTTCTTTGTCAGATTCCTTCATTTAGAATATTGTACTGTGGTTTTTAAAAGAAAATTATTAAATTGATTCAAAATACCTGTATCTTCTGGAAAAAAGGAAATTATTAGTTTAATTATTAGTTTTTTTTCCAAAGTACTTATTTTTTGACTGATTTAATCGATTCAATAACTTTAATTCAGAAATGATTCATGTACGAGTGTATATACACACACATGAACAATAGGTGATTTAAAAGAGGAAATCATTAATTTAGTAATCAAACAACATTTTCCGCGATAATTAATTGCGGACATTGACTTGAACGGATAATCAAATGAAATATCATCAAAACTCCTAGTCTAAAACTGGAATTGCATGTGTAACATGATAACATAAATTGTTCTATGTTTGTTTAGATAAAGGGCATATTTAAAATTATATAAATATATATATATATATATATATATATATATATATATATATATATATATATATATATATATATATATATATATATATATATATATATATATATATATATATATATATATATATATATATATATATATATATATATATATATATATATATATATATATATATATATATATATATATATATATATATATATATATATATATATATATATATATATATATATATATATATATATATATATATATATATATATATATATATATATATATATATATATATATTTATATATATATATACATATATATATATATATATATATATATATATATATATATATATATATATATATATATATATATATATATATATATATATATATATATTAGTTTAAAATGTACGAGGCGTATCCAGAAAGTAAGTGTACTGAGGCTCTCACCACCGGATGGATTTTATTTTCGACATGTTGGCTACACTTCCGTGTAGCCTGACCCTTTCCCTCCGCAACGAGACCGGTTCGAAGTCAGTACGTTGAGAAGTGTCGACGCGACAACACTTTTTGTGAAAAATATCAACCCAATCTCCCGCCAAGTGCGAAATTTTGTAAAAAGGCAAGAGTTTTTGAGGCGCTGCAAACTCCATGGAGATGAATTTCTCCGCTCCATCGTTACTGGAGATGAAACTTGGATTGCACACTACACGTCTGAAACCAAAAAGCAGCTTCAATAGTGGCGTCACACTTCACCCTCCGCCAAAAAGTTCAAAACCACAATTTCAGCCAAGAAAATCATGGCATCCGTGTTTTGGGACTGTCAAGGCATAATTTTAATTGAATATATGCCTCAAGGGGAGACCATCAACTCTGCAAGATACTGTGAGACCCTAAAAATATTGCGGAGGGCGATTCAGAACAAGAGGAGAGGCATGCTGACAAAGGGAGTCTGCCTGCTGCATGACAATACCAGACCACACACGGCCAACGCCACGAAGGAACTACTCGCCTCGTTTAAATGGGATGTCCTGAACCATCCCGCGCATTCCACTGACCTAGCACCTTCAGATTACTATCTCTTTACCTCCCTGAAGCTGCACATGGGTGGAAAAAGGTTTTCAACCGACGAGGAGGTAAATGAGGTGGAGAAGTGAACGGAGGGGTTGGCGGGAAACTACTTCGAGGAAGGCATCAAAAAGTTGATACCCCGCTTCACCACCTGCATTGAGAGGAATGGCGACTATGTCGAAAAATAGCTTACATATGTACTACGGTAACCACGTAATTTTTTTGTTTAAATAAAAAAATTGTAACCTACAAAAATTCAGTACACTTACTTTCTGGACTTACCTAGTATTTATTTTATTCAGGAACTATACAGTGTAATAAAAATCATAAGTAAAGTGTCATATTCAACAGTAAACAAAATATGAAGTTCTATGTGAGAAAGTGCTTGTTAAGGAGTATTGGAATGGTATAGAGCAGGGGTTCCCAACCTTTTTGTACTCTAGAGCACATTCTAAAATATCGGTAGGGTGGCGGGCACCACCTATTTTTAATCGACAAACTCCTTCCATAACTTCTCATTTTCCCATAATTTATTTTCTTATATTCATAATTTATTAATAAATAATAAACAAAAATGTTTCAATAAAATTATTATTCAAATTGCATACACACAGAGAAATGTATTTACAAAACGTTAACAAAGTAAACAAAAAACACAAATACAAAGAAAACATTTTATAAAAAAATATAATATCAATATGTCAATGTGATCTTTGGCATTGCATATGATTGGCCAGTGCCAGTGCCGCATAATTAGGAGAGTATGACGATAGCAGATAATCATGTTAGCAAACAATCATAAAGATGCTCATCGGTGAGTCGAGATCTATATCTTGATTTTATTAAGTTCATGTTTGAAAACAATGATTCGCATAAATATGTCGAACCGAAAAATGATTCAATTTTATATGCCGCTTTTTTAAAAAATGGGAACTTTTCTCTGTCCACTGTATTCCAAAATTCCTCTGATATTAAGGATTTTAGCAAAATATCATTCTTAAGGTCCAAAATTTCTAACTCTAGTTCTTCTGTCTTACCTTGAACAAAATCTGCAATACATGCGGCCATTTCCATTACATTTATTTGGCAAGTAAAAGGATTGATACAGAAGGAAACAATTGGCTCGATATGTGTAAACTGCTAAAATCTCTCTTCAAACTGTTTTTTTAACACTTGAAGATGCTTAATAAATAATGAACCGTTTAATTCATTGTTACCTAGCATTTTCTTCATATGTGGGAAATGCACGAGAGAGTTGATCTGCAGATGTGATATCAACAAATCCAATTTAGCTTTAAATGACTTTACAGAGCTTATCATTTCAGCTATGTTTTTGTCTTTCCCCTGCAACTCCAAATTTAAAGAATTGAATGTTTCCATGATGTCTGTGAGAAATCCCAAATCAATCAGCCAGCGAGAGTCAGCTAGTTCATCATAATTTTCCTTTTTATCGTTTATAAATGTTTTTATTTCTTCAATTAAACTCACAAATCTTGTAAGAACCTTTCCTTTACTGAGCCAACGTACTTCAGTATGCAGAATAATATCATGTTCTTTATCTTCAGTATCTTCTAACAGGGCCTTGAAAAGTCGGTGTTGCAAAGGAGCTGCTCGAATAGAATTGATTATTTTTGTAACTATTTTCATAACGTGTTCAAATGGCAATATTTTACAACATAGAGCTTCCTGGTGGATAATACAGTGGTAGGACATAAAGTTTGAAAATGATTCATCCTTCTTGCAGAGGGCAATAAATCCTTTGTTTTTACCTACCATTGCTGGTGCCCCATCGGTGGTTATCGCAGACAGCTTGTGCAAAGGCATATTTATTGACTTGGCGTATGTTCTGAATGTATTATAAATATCCTCACCCCTTGTCTGTCCTTTCATAGGTAATATTTGCAACATATCCTCTTTTACTGTGAAGTTACTAAACACCATTCTCACCATAACTGCTAACTGTACGGTGTCTGATATATCTGTTGACTCGTCAAATTGTAGCGAGAACCAGTCACATATTTCCAAGTCAGTCTTTAACTGAGTTTGTATGTCTGTTGAAATTGCATGTATTCTTCTTGTGACGGTGTTATTTGACAACTGTAAGTCTTGTTTTGCTGAGACAATCTCACGTTTGTTAGAAAACCCATCAAACAAATAATCGGCACCAGTCAAAAATAGTTCTTTAAACAACTCACCATCAATGAAAGGTTTCTTCTTTTTTGCGAGCATGTGAGAAATTTTGAAAAAAGCAATGGTGGCCTTTTTAGAATTTTCCACATGTCTAGTGAAAACAGTCTGTTGTGCAGTTAGACTTGATTTTAGTTGACATATTTTTTTTTTCTTACTTCAGATTTAAGTGGATAATTCACATCAAAAGTGGCATGAATTGTCTGAAAGTGTCGTTCAACATTATGTTTTTTCGGCACTGCAATACTACTACCACACAACAAACAAACGCATTTATTTTTCAAATTAACGAAACAATATGATTCCTCCCAGTCAGTGTAAAAATTATAGGTTCGTTGTCTTTTACTCGGTCCACTCATTTTAGGACTAAAAAAATAAAAAATAAATAGTAATTGAACTACAATATAATATCAATGTTATAGCGCACGTCTGTTCTACATTATATGCATAAATATATTATAACAAGGACTATAACTATCCCCACAATCATAAAAGATTATCGCTTATTAATATAATAGATTACGCACCTCGCTTTTAGCCCGTTAAAATTTTTCAGAAGGAATATCAAAACTCCTAATTCGTGTTTCGTCAGACGAAGATGTCTCCTAGCTAACTGTTGCGACCCGAACGGGGCAGCAATCGCAATCACAATGACAACAACGCGGTTCCAGGCGGGGAATGCTATTTGCACATCACTCCTTGTACACGCCGAAAACCCGAAGTGAGCCGATGATCGCCGAAGCAATCGGGACGGTACGAGCCCGTGACTACTGTCAGTTTGGCTGTCGGGGCCATGCTTATTGCTTTCACTGACAGACAGAGCTGTCAGAGTCATGTGCCATGTGTTTTGGCGCCTTCGGCGTTCATCGGCTCAATTCGTGGCGTTCGTTCACTTCGGGTTTTCTGCGTGTACAAGGAGTGATGTGCAAATAGCACTCCCCGTTCCAGGCTAGCGTGAAGAGTGCAGTCTGGCTCGCCGCTAGACAAGTTGCGACAAGTACTGTCAGCAAAGGAACCACTCATACATACAATATCGCAAACATACGAACGTATTTAATAAACCTAGGCACTCAAAAAAATTAAAACTTTAACAAATAAATAAAAATAATTCACATTTTTAATTAATGTTTATGAAAAAATTCTGTCTCTGTCGAATAGTGGCGGGCACATACGAATCGTTCCGCGGGCGCCATGGTGCCCGCGGGCACGGGGTTGGGAACCTCTGGTATAGAGGAACAAAAGTACTGTATACAAGAACATAAGCGTTGTCGAATGAAAGTTAAGTTGGAATTTAGCGTTCGTCATAAAAGTTATAAGAAACAATATATTTAGAAACATTAGGAATATATTACATAAAGCCATTAACAAAAACATAACTAATAATGCAAAAAGTTTTACCTCCCTACTTTTTTCATTTGAGACAATTACCACACACACTTCCGGTGAAATATGACACCAGTCTGCCCGAAGAGTCTTGTGATAGGAGACAGAAACACGTGTTACGTAGATTAATACGAATATAGTGGAATAAAAAACGGTTTTATCATTAAATATTATATTATAAATAAAATCAACTTAAGTTATAATGCACAGAATATGGCATATCGGGTAAGAAAGTCGGGGACGACAAGGGAGAGAGATAGGAAGATAATAGATAGATATTTTCTTTATAAGTTTTAAATTGGCAATGAAACGTATATGATCACATAAGAACTGAGTGGGATAAATAAGACCCCACAAAAATGTATTAATTATCATTACCCAATAAATTCCTCGGAATACAGGCATACCTTAAAAGATATCTATTCAAGTCGGTCCACAGCCTGGAACTCCACGTCCTCCCAAGACTGATAATCTCCCTATATTATAGGATGGATGTCCAATTCACCAGGTCTCTTGCAGGCGATAAAACATTACTTTATAAAAAATATTCCTAGTTATATGTAGAATATGGAAAGATACAAAATTGGTAGAATTTAGTTACTTTCCTTGTGTCAACAACCCTAGAATTTATTTACTTTCCTTGAGTTAATACAGAGAAGTATTAACTAAAAATTATCTTTATGAAGAAGAAATAATTGCGTGCATTTGGAAGTAAATATACTTTTACTTATTGAAATAAAATCTGCTGAAGTAAATTACATTGTATTACAATCAAATGTTTTGCAAAAGAATTTGTCAGGATTCTAACCACATGTTGATACATTCAATTCAACCAGGAATTTTATAAAAAATACCTGACAAAATATAGACCTTTTAAGTCTATATATACTATTAAAATATTGCTTTTCTCCATCGTAGAGAGAGAGAGCCGTTGATAATGGTTTCACGAAAGGATGAGTATTTATATCTTCTAGTTATCGGGAAATAAATAAAAAACTATTGGACGAAATGCACAGTTTTTCGTAATAGCATAACATATAGTTCAGTTCAATTTGATCCCACCTCCACCCACGCTGTTATGGAGGACAAAATAAGTCCCCATCCAGCGCGATCTATACTAGAAGATCTTTATATTTTTTTATGAGCACGTGGTCACATAGTGATGAAGAAGGAACTGCCCAAAGGGACTCCTCCGTAATAACATATCAAAAATTAATAAATTTTGAAGAAAATAATCAAGTTTTTTATCCACATCGCAACAAATATTGCACAAGCACATTATTTTATCGCTGCGTTCGAAGTGCAGTGTGGCCTACGCTTTATTGATAACACGATATTGTGGTTAATTTTACGATAAAATATTAACACAAAATATACATGTTAAATTTTCAAAATGATCCATAAACTGATGACTCCGTTAGGATGAATGTAATCTTCCTTTAACGACGTACAAATATGGTATACATTGATTTTATGATTCGTAAAATCTTACCATTATCGATGTAATTTTATAATTGTATACTTGAATCTTGTTTGTCAGGGACTTCTTTTGAGACTCTTCTCTTAGTATTTTGATTTCTAGCATAACGAAAGACGACCTCCGTGGCTCAGTAGATAAGGTGCCTAAATTCCGAACCGGGGGTTACGAATTCAAAATCCATTGGTACAGATTTTTTTTTATATAAGAGTTCCAGTGTGGTTTTCACTTCAGGCTTGTTGAACACCTTAATTTGGAAGATATTGCGGCATGGCAAAAATCTCGCTAGTTTGTACTGTACATAATGAATGTATACACATTACAATACAAAAAAAATCGTTTATCAAGATAAAAGTCCAAATATATCAAAATATCAACTGAGGAATATGTATATTTAACATTTAATATCAACTGAAGAGTTGGTATATTTAATATCAAAATGTCAACTGTTACTTAATATCAAAAACTGAGGAGTTTGTACATTAAATATCAAAATATCAACTGAGGAGTTCGTATATTGAATATCATAATATGAACTGAAGGGTTTGCATATTTAATATCAAAATATCAACTAAGAAATTTATTTATTTAACGGCACCAGTGTATTTTTTACAAAACATATTTGGTGATAAAATTTTATAATATTTGGTAATAAAAATGTATTATTAGACAAGATAAACTAAGGTATGATTTACACATTGTAGATAACTGTATGATTCTTTATTATGTTTTATTTTTAACTTTTGTTTTATGTAAACTACCTGTCTTAGAACGGGCATACGCCTAGTTAAGCAGGAGGGAGCTTTGCATATCTAATTATAAAAATTAAAAGGTAAAGCAAGGAAAAAATATACGTTAACATATTTGTAATTCAAATCAAGAATCTAATGCTTATATTTATGATATTCTGTGTAAAATGGGATAACTAAAGCTTGTGCATATGTGTAATTCAAACAAAAAGAAATGTGATTCCTGAAGATGGACTGTGTTATCGGACTGAAGCGTAAAGACTTGTAATTACAATATACCATGACAACTCAAAACATAGTTCTTAATCATGTTTATCAACAACTGTTGAAATCTCAAATCTGTTGTGAATAAATCACTCATTTAAAAAGTAATAAAGTGAGTGAATTATAAAAGAAATTTGATATATATTCTTTTAAATAGGTAATTCCCCCAAACTAGGATGATTTGTGGATTTGATCTATTATACATACGTTAAATAAACAAAACCAATTTAAATAACTTCCTGAAAATTTAAATGTCTGAGTTCGAATGTATTTTCTTTAAATTTAACCACTATTAAAGCATACTTGTAACGTATATAAAGTAAATATAATATATAAAATGAATTTAATATAAGTTGACAGTCAGTTGTCAACTTGGCTACTGCACAAGTGGGTTATTTCAGGATTTTTTTACTACTTGCGTTGTACCCATAATCTCATTCTGTCATGAATTTTCTTCATAACTGTTTCATAATAGATGGTTTAATTTAAATATTTATTTGCCCTTATTCATAAAACTGATAATGTCAGTTATATGAATGCAAATAAGTATGTGTAAAAACGATGAAATCTTTATGTAATAAATACTTTTATTTTTTTCGAATAACGTATGTCACGTAGGAAAGAATGTTTGGAAATTTATATGTTCATATTACGAGTATATCACATTTGCAAACAATTGTAAGAAAAATATCATTACTATAAATAATTATTAACAGGAGAAAAAAACCATCATCTCATTTTCCTGTCGCTGTAGGCAGAGATAAGAGTGCACCAGACTGTCCTATAGCGACACACATCTTTCGCCTCTTCTTCATTCATTTATCTTCTTACACCACTCCTACGATTTTTCTGTTATTTTACGTTTCCTTCTTTCAAAATATAATTCAGTGGTTCAATTATATTTGCCTTGAGTTTCCTCTATCACACCTTTTACTCACATTCGCACTGTATAATGTTATGTTAGTCTTTTATATTTCATTCATTCTACGTGCTTAAACCATCTCAATGTCCTCTTCTTGATCTCACTTAATATATCAGCTTTACATTCACATTCAGTCATACTCAGTTTAAAGAAAAAAAAAACGTGAATACTTAAGAAATGAAATTATTTTTTTGATACAGAAAGTTTTATCACGGTGTAAAATATATATCATTACCATATTTAAAAAAAAAACGGTGCTTACCCTGAAATGGAAATTACGAAAAAGGAAATATAACCTAAAAATATGTATTTATTCGAATTGAACTGTGAAGCGCAAACGATACATTATTATTAGAAAATAAACAAAAAATTGAGATCGTAACTAACCAATTTAATACCAATTTGCTAACTTTATAATATTTTAATAATATAATGATTTTTATTTAGTTTCCCACTATAGATTTAAAAATGCTGAGAACAGCTGTTATTAATAAGAAATTCGTATGACAATAAAATTATCCAGGGGTCACAAACATTTAGATTTAAGAAATAAATTTACAAAAGTTTTACATAATTTGGTATCTATCAAATTATTTTTTTACATAAAATCGATTTGATGAAGTTTTATTTGCTATTATGCTGATAAAAACTAGCTATCTGCTCGAGTTTTTCGTGTTCTTTGGAAGTTCAATTGTCAGACCTTCTAGGGAGCATTGAATAAATGAAAGGATCTGTGAAAAAAATTCTTTATGAATATTTAAAAAAATTAAAAAAAAAATCCCATTCAGTGAATGTGATTTACATTTTTGAAATGCCATTAATTTGGCAACTGAAATAGTGTTGTCCTTTACGAATTGTTTGCGAATGAAAGGGAAAGAGGTTGACTAATGACAGTATTTATGTGTTATTTTAAAGCGAATATAGAACGTGTGGCTGTAAAACAGACAACCTTATTGCTGAAAAGGCAAAAACTTTACCAATGCTTCTCAACTTAATATTTGAAATATTTCAAGATTTTTTAAAGGGGAATTCAATACTTATACGCTTTTTGACGGTGTCAATGCATATAATGAACATTTCACTAATTCTGCTTTAAACCGGATTCGTGTTACATAACCACAGATTATTCTTCTTCTTGTTCTTCATCACTTGTTCAACGCTGAGCGTAGTGGTATTCTGTTATATACAAACTCGGCGCACCACATGTCTCCATCCCTCCCGGTCCTGGTTTATGTACAATGCAGCGCTTAAACAAGACCCTGTTAACTCCTTTATTTGATATGTCAATCTCATGGGACACCCTCAACAGCATCTTCAAACTTTCATTATTCTTTCTAGCAACTTGCCCGAACTACTTAAGGATTATTTTTTTTACATATTATTGACTTACACTAATCTCCAATTCTTAACATTGGTGCGCCTTTTGGTCCACAGATTCATATCCAGTGGTGATTTAGCACTTCATTCTTTTGCCACTTATAGTGTTAATTTTTTGCTAAAACGTTGCTGTTGAACCGCACTTAATTTGAGTAAATCTCAAATATTGCTTATATTTATTTTGTTTTAAGTTTTCTCTTATGCACCACTTGATCTTACTGACTCAGCAGACTTCGAAGAAATGAAATGATATCTCCGAATCATCATTGTATACTTTATTTATAAAAAATATGATTCTACAAGATATTGTTCTAAAAACTAGACTCATAATAAAGTAGTATACTTCAATTCTAAATGTTTTCAAACCTAAGAAGTGTTTTAAGAGAAACCCGAGAAATCTTCTTTGAGATTTCCTATTTTGTTTAATTCTCAAAAACAAATACGATTTACGAAATAAGATATTTTATCCTTATCGATATTTTAGAATAAACCAAAGAATCATTATTTAGATCAATATATTCTTTATCAATATCTTCTTAATTTACATACGATTCTCGTCTGAATCCCTATTTTGCTAATGATTTACATTTCATTTTACTTTATGTTAGTTCTTATCAAATATTGAAATCCTACAGAAAGTAAAAGACACGGTCATAGATACCAACATCAATTATGAAACAACATCTGCTTAATTTATGAAAGGTTATAGCTAAGCGCATTTTTACAGTCACTGTTAACTCAAATAAGTCGAGTATTTTTTTAAATCAAACAAAATAAACTGTTTTTTTCGATTCTCGGTGCCGTTTTACCACCTCAAAGTAAAAAATATGACAAAAATTAGATGTACAATGTATACCGTCGATACAGTCAGCAAACGTGTTTGTCAAATGTAGTTTAAAAATTCCGTAATGGTGATACGACCCTTGAAGACAGTGTCCGCTCTAGAAGACCGATTACCACTGATTAAAACCAAATTAAGCCATTGATCAAGAATGTCCTACGTTCTACGACGCGAGATATTGCTGAAATACTGAAGACATCGAGAACAACCGCCTACGAGCTTTTTGTTGAATTTTGCGTTTACGCAACTCAATATTTAATTTTGAGAACCTTTGGATTGAAGTGAATGAAAAAATAATACGCACGCGACCTTGCGTCGCGATATACGCTCGCCTCTTTCGCACCCGTTCAAAACGCAAGGATGGGACAGCTCGATTCATATCTCTCTTCCGTCATAAAAATTTACGAGCCATTTCGGAAAATAACTTCTTTTTCTTACCCTCTTTAACACTTACGGGACCTGTTATACATTACAAAATCTTTTAATATTGGTTATTTTCATCAGCGAGTCAAGTGAAGTTTGTTAAAAAAATTTCTACCTCGAATGTTGTTAAATGAATATAACTTGATACTTTAAACTAAAATTCATTAATTATTAAAAGTCGGGCGCAAATAAAATTTTGTGAACTTCTTTGAACGCCAAATTGGGCAAATCGATGGTTTTTCCATAGTATCTTAGCAATATTTTTTAAATAATACATTTAGGCAGTTTTTAATTTCAAATTTTTTTTTTTTTCATACAGTTGCCATGGAGTAACTTCGATTTTCCAAATTTGACGTCCAAGAGAGTAAGTCTAGTTTACTTTACACCGACGAAATCTATTGAAATATTCCTCAAATTTTAAAAGCTATCGAAATATTTATCAACAATTAAAAAGGCTCCAAACTATTGAAATGCTCCTCAAATTTTAAAAGTACCAAAAGTTATTGAAATATCGCTATAATTTTCAAAAAGCACAAGATCCAAACTGAGATTATTTATTGCCCTTCCCAGTTCACCACTCTTATTTTTTTACGTTGTCCTTTACTGTCCATATAATGAGGCTCTGTAACCAGTTACAAACCAATGTTAGACTTGCTCCATCCTTTGAATGATTTAAGAAGCGACTGAAAAAAAACTCTTAAATTCTAGTTAGTAATATAACGTGTTTCTTTCATGATTTTTCTTTCCTCTCCGCCATCCCTTCCTTTTTCTTTGATTGATATTATCTCACTTTATATGAAAATAAATATTCGGAGGATTTTTCGTCTTTGTAAGGTTTATGGACGTATGCTCACTTACATATTTATGGATTTTGTGGGGATGGGTAGTCTTTTGAATGGTTTTTTGCGACCATGTAATTTGCATCATTTACTTTTGTCTGGTTGGTTGAAAGAGATTGCTGCCTGGCAATAAGCCCGCCAGATTTTTTTTGCTACAAAGTGTTAAATAAAAATAAGTAAATAAGTAAGACTATTAAAATATTGCTCAAAATTATTTTGAAATGTTTCTTAAATATTAAAATAATTTGTCAACAGAAAATAAGTAATACAGGAATTCTAAATAAATTATTTTTTTAAATTCCGTCCGCCAACGACTGTGTTTTATAGCACTTTTTATAGACATCAAAATTTACGTTTCGCCGGTGTTAATGTTAATGTTTTTTTAAATTGTAAATTTGACCTAAAAATGCAAGTATTCTCGTTGCGTTAGCAATTTTACATGAAGATTTAAGACGCTTGATATCATAGACATACTATAGTCGTATTTTTGGTGATAAGTCTACGTTCTATTGTAACGAAATCAATTCAGTGTTTTGTGTTGTAATATCTCTATGATAAAGTTATTGTAACGAAATCAATTGTTTTACAACACAAAACACTGAAATAAATTCAGTGTTTTGTGTTGTAATATTTCTATGATAAAGTTATTGTAACGAAATCAATTCTTTTACAACACAAAACACTGAAATCAATTCAATGTTTTGTGTTGTAACGGAGTACAGTAAAATATTTTTTTTCATCAAAACCATGGAAAATAAGACGTCACGAAAAACTGAGAATAAAATATAAGTCTTATTTACTTTATGAAAGCCAATTTGGTTGAAAATCATTTTAGTAAAAATTGAACTCGACAAGATTACCAATTCAAGAAACAAAAAATAGTCATAATTTTCGAAATGAGAAAACTGATCTACACGTATGACAAGATGTATGAGTGTGAACGAGGTAAAAGTATGTATATGTGGACAGGAGTGAGTAGAAACTCTTAACCTACAGCAAAAAAAGCACGGCGTGATGGTTTATATGTATTATTTTGTTTCGTCGAATAGGAATGACCTACGAGTATGTAGAATAGTTGGTAAAACCACTGTCCTCCAGCCCAGGGGATGCGGGTTATATTCCCCGTGATACCCTAAAAGAATAAAAAAAGTTCTAGTCTGGCTGTTACTAAAGGCATCTTTCAAATATTTCTGATTATTTGGAAGAAAGACAACGGGACACTAATATATGAATGAACTACAACCGGACAATATCATAAACTGCTACGATGATAATCTACAACAGCATTCTTGTACCAACTAATTTATGAATGAACTACAACGGAACACTAATATATGAATGAACTACAACCGGACAATATTATAAACTGCTACGATGATAATCTACAACAGCATTCTTGTACCAACTAATTTATGTATGAACTACAACGGAACACTAATATATGAATGAACTACAACCGGACAATATCATAAACTGCTACGATGATAATCTACAACAGCATTCTTGTACCAACTTTGATATATAGAAGTGGAACATAGAAAAATACTAAAAAGAGCCGAGTAAATGCTGTAGAAATATGTGTACTAAGAGGGATGCATGGGGTGGCAATTTGTAATAGAATATGAATGAAGTAATTAGGAATAAATATGAATGTAAGTCGGATGTAGAAAGATGAAGAAGAGCATTCTGAGATGGTTTGGGCATGTGTAACAAACTCGTATGAATGAAGAAAGGCAAAGTTTTAATTTAACATCGCTATGAACGCCAACCCTAACATACGGACAAGAAAACTTGAGGTATTTACCGAAAAGTTACTAATAAGAATACAATCAGCTGATACGGGATATATCCGTGGGGTCTTTGGAATTACATTAAAATGCATTTGTCGAATCGTGGATATACCTGAAACTAGGCATGGAAGCCCCAACAACTCTATGGATTGAAAGGACCCAAACCCTAAAACATGTTTTTTTTTAATAATTATTTCATTGTTACATAATGCCTATAAAAAATCCGTTTAGCCCATACAGAAAGGCTGAATGTTTCCTCAATTATTTGAGAATAAAATAAATGTGAATTGAGTACTTTTTGCAAATTAATGCCCATATTACAAAATAATCTAACCCATTATTTACAGATATTGAAATATTTGAGATAGCACATTTTTTATGGCTTTGTAACGATCGATTTATTTATAATATATATTAGACGGTTAAATTTATATTTCAATTCCTTAATATTTCGAACGCAAGATTGAGGTCTGCTCATTACTCATATATTTGAAACAAACAAATATAATATGTTTCTTGGATTAAATCATTTTTGCATATAATATATAAATTCTTCAATATTTATGAAATTGTCGGTTCTATATAGGACTTTTACTATTTACACTACAACCTGAATTGAAGTATAATAATTTCTTACAACTAACCAGAAAGTTGTTAAACGGCCTTAATTTTAATCAATTAGAAACTATTTTTTAATGGCTACCATCAGAAATCTAGTGCCAAACTCCCTAGTTGCAAAAAAAACTGTCACAAGGCCATTGAATTTTTCAACTTAATGGCTTGAAAATGAAAATATTATGAAATATTTATCCAACGATGCATACAAATATATCATCCCACCATGTCCCTTGCAAGGTAGGCAGAGATAACAGATATTCATATTTTTCTATCCAACCACACAACTTTCACCTCCTCAACATCCAAACGTCTCGTCATAACCGTTCGTCTTCTTTATCTGGTCCACTTGTTCCAGCCATGGTTTCCTCGGTTTAACTTTTCTCACCCACTTTGTACTTTTGGCTTGTATACTTGCTTAGTCATTCTTTCTTCATTATGAAATAAAGTGTTGACGAATTTTAAAATATTTAAGAAGTTACATTATATAGATTACCAATTATTTTTTAAAGCCGGTTTCTTACTTCTAAAGACTCTTGCAGAGCTGAAGCTTCCAGAACGATGCTTTTTAATCTTGGACAATAATGTACTTTTTGCTCAAATCCTTCTCTGAATCCTCGTTGTTCCAGGTTGGCCAGCACATTTTCCACATAGCGATGTCTGAGTTTTTCTCAAGAATCAAAATCCCTTTTGTTGCGTTGTGTACAATTTTGATGGATTGATCACTGCATGATTGGATAAATGACCAAACTATACAGGTTGTCTGATTTTGATAATATCTATAAGGAGGGTTGTTAGAACAAGTTTCGACATTCCATACCGATTCTCTTAAGTTACTTAAACATTTTGCGCTGTTCCGTAACTTTTAAGTTGAGTTCGTAAGAGCATGATGTTTATGAAAGTTATTAGATACTAATGGATATCCTTAAATATGTCCGTATTGTATTTGTATTGCTCTAAAATTGTTGAAACTGTGCGTACAGTGGTGTATCGTGAAATAACCCACCCCGTATTGTTGTGAAATAACCCACCCCATATAGTAGTGAAATAACTCACCCTGTGTTGTAGTGAAATAACCCACCCCGTATTGTGGTGAAATAACCCATCCCGTATTGACGTAGGAATCCGAAATAAACCGTGATTCCAATACCACTTTTGGCAGTCCATTCACACCGTTTAATTAAACCGTTTTATAAATAAAATGTTAATTTATTTTAATTGATTAAAACCAATGGCTTTGCAAATAAGAGGCCTTTCTTCAAACCCCTGGATTACGGGCTCAATTCCTGTTGGCCCACGTTTTGTTTTAAAGAATTTTCATCTGATTTTCCCTCACAGCTTCTGCAGCATGTTCGTAGTTTGACAGAAGTGATTGTCATATGTAAATGAGCCCACTAGGCTATATTGTATAATATACCAAAGGCATACTATAATACATTTTTTTATGGATCACTCTAAGTGCGCCTAAATTTCAATAAAACCCCTGTAAAAATATGTGAAGTCAGGAATCTACTTTAATCCCACTACTCATCAGCCTACCAGGAAAGATATAAAGAAAAGCTGTCAAGTTCATTGTACTGGAAACCACAAAGTCAGAACAATTAGGCCAAGTGCAGCAGAAAAATATATTTCATCCAGACCACGCACGAAAATTGTGCAGTAAACTTATGTTAAGGAAATAAGGCTCAAACTGCTCGTTAGTCTGATGTTTTCCTTTTAATTTTATTTTTTTGTTAAGACAGATAGTTTTTAATAACATTACATTTAAAATAGCAAATCAAGATAATTTAGTACGACACTAATTTTAAAATAATACCTGCTGAAAACAGTAGTTCATGCTTTCGTATGATGAGAGTTAATCAAATAAAAAAGACTACTTCCATGAAGCTTAATGTATCCACCAAGTCGTGGAAAATATCGATTTCAACAAATTAATTTCGTCATGTCATTCTGTATACGAGTACCCTCAATAATTTTGTACTAGAATAAGGCACCAAAAATAACCTCAATTACCAATGACGTCAGATATTTTCGGGCGCATCAAATATAAGCTTTTCGACAAATGGAGGTTTTATTTTTTTATTTTTCTCGTTAATACTTTATACAAAAAAGTTTTAGACAAGCATACCTAAAAGAAAAGAGTGTAAAGTGTAACCTAGATAATAACTATATTCTTTAAATTAAAGATGCTGAGGAAATTTATTTTGTACTCGTTATATTGTCCGTAAATCCAGAATAACTATAGATCTAAAATAACAGTAGCTAAAGGAATACGTTTTGTAATACGTTTTGTTATAACATTTTGTAATAATAGCTAAAGCAGTGATTCTTTACCGGGGCGCCAGCGCCCCTTTGCGGGCGTTTTAGAGGTCTGGCGGGGCGTTTATAAATTTTTAGCATTTAGGGGGCGCTGCAGGAGTTCGAGTGGGCGTTGTGTCTTTATCAGTAAACTCAAATTATATAAAAATAATCTTTGTTGGCAAGAATACCATCAGTTTCCTTCTTTACAACAATTCAAAGAAGATATGCTCGAGGATTCTGATTTGGAAACATACTGTGGCCACATTGACGCCCTTATCCATTTTTATTAGATGTAGAAAGTGTCAGTCAAAATTTAAAAGAGCAGTTTATTAAGCTACAAAATGACTGAGAAACCAAAATGTGTTAATATTCAATCAATGTGATTATGATGCTTTTTGCGTTGGTTTTCGCCATCGATATCCTCTTCTGTGGAAAGAAGTAAAATTACCTATCATAGCATTTCCTTAATCTTATTTAGTAGAAAGGGGTTTTAGCGCAGTAATGCATATATTTAAAAAATCACAAAATCGATTACAAATAAGCCAAAGAGGAGATTTGAGATTGTATTTAACTAAACTTGAACCCTTATATTACGAAATTGGCGCAATGACGTGAGGTTCAAGGATCTCATTAACATTTTAATTTTTTTTATTTCATATTGAATTTTTTTTTTATTGAAATAAAATTATAATGTTGTATGTAATGTAAATATGACATAAAAAGCAATAAATACATAATATTTATAAAAATAATCACGAGTTTTATTTGTATTTATCATATTTTTTTATTTGTAGTAGGAAATCAATTGCATAAAATACATACTTAGAGAAAAATGTAAATTTTAAATCTCGTTTTTTGTGGGGGGGAGGGGGCTGGATAATTTTACTGCGGTAAAGGGGGCGATTCTTTCAATACGGTTAAGAAACACTGAGCTAAAGGAATACGTTTTGTATTATGACTTGTTTCATTGCACTATTCGGCACATTAACTGGAATAAAATATTTATTGTTATTAATACAAGCAAAAACAATATCAAACTTAAAAAAGAGTATCATTCATTTCATGAAAACCTATTACGAATTAATTTAACTTTCTAAATTTAATGACCTCAATGTATTAAAAAACGTCTTTCTTTAGATAATAGTTCGTGATAGTAATTTGCAAGTTATTTATAGAAAACTAAAATTGTATTATTCAATGGAAAAGTATTTCGTGTACCTTTTCTACCATTTTCGTTGTTTTCATTGATGCTGAGTTCATTGATGATGTGATTATTATGTGATTAAATTGTATTTTGTTTAAGTATGATTTTTATTCCTTGGCCTGCTCTATACATGTTTCTCTAATTATTTTGTTTTGTAAAATTTACCTGCCTTAGGTCGGGCATACACCTAGTTAGACAAGGGAGTTAGGCAAAAGAGATTTAATCGTAAAAATTAAAAAGTAGAAACAAAAAAATAAACACGTTTTGTTTGTATTTTATGTAATAGTTATAACAAACTATAAGACTATTATATAAAATACAAACTAAACGCCTTTCAATGAAAAAAAAAGAGGAAAGGGGCCTAAATTTTCAGAAGCTCCAGGTCAAATTAAAACTTGAATACTAACAAAAACTTTTTTGATTTCCTTTAATTCCACTTAGACTTAACTCGTTAGACATAATTTTGTTTAAACTTCGTCGGTCCGTAAAATGCTCGTGTGCACCGTGATGTAGATTGGCTGCCGGCCGGGCTGTTTGTATGCAGGCTGGCCCTGATTTAATTGCCATTTATGCCGCATTTATATTCGTGGCGCGTGCGGCCCCTCGCGCCGCTCCTGGACCCCAGAGCTTGCTGGCAATCTCACGAAGGGAAATCTTGTGGAAAAATAAAGAAATTATAGTTTTCGTTTAGAATATTTGACATAAATTTATTTTAATTGGTATCAAGTGATATAAAACTAGTTTTTTTTGGCAAGCATTCCGGAAAAATGTTCGTTGGTTACAAAAATAGGATATGGAATCGTTTTTTTTTTTTCAAATGTAAACGAACCAGTTCATTTACATTCAAAATTTACGTCTTAAAAATACAGAAGTAAAAAATATTTTGTGCCATTTCATTTTCATTCGCTGACTATAGTTTTGAATTTACAGTATTGTATATTTTTAAGCGTAGTATATTATTCTTTTTTTTGGGAAATTCTTAAAAATATTTCACATGAAGTAATTGGATAATTGAATTGAATCATCTCGTGCGACTTTAAATAAAATGAGAATCGTATTCTGCGATGATAATCTAAACTTCGACAACGGTTAGTCAAATGCTACGTTTGGTCAGTGTTGGAGTGGAATCATGGACCCTCAAAGTAAGTAGTATGAACCGACTGGAAGTATTCGAAATGTAAATGCACCGGAGAATGCTACGGATACCCTGGGCGGATATGGTCAGCAACACAAGGGTTCTTCAAAGAGCTAAAGTTGATAGAGAGTTGCTGACTTATACTAAAATCCAAAAGGTGTCCTACTTGGGTCATGTACTTAGAGGAGCAAAGTACAAATTACTGCACCTGATCATCCAAAGCAAAATAGAAGGCCGAAGAGGTGTTGGCAGGAATCAAATCTCCTGGCTCCGCAATATACGTGATTGGACTGGCATAAGGGGCGTTAGAGATTTTTTTTCGGGTTGCCGGGGACAAAGATATCTACTTTAAAGTGATATTCAACGTTAGGGGGACCTGACATGACACTGAGATGAAGAAGAATTGGATAATGTAATATAAATATCAATTTCTTTTCAAAAAAGGTCCATCCTCTTGTAAAGCTTATGACTGAGCATCGTATTCCCGTTATAGCCCTTGACGACTTCTTTCCATCCATCCCTTCACTCCGCGGTTCGAAGAGCAGTTGTTAAGGGTAGTCCTATTGCGCCTCTTAGTTTGTTAATCTAACGCATTGGGATTATTTATCTTGTGAGTCATCCTTCCACGCTTCAAGTGACTACAATTCTCTCCAAACTGTCTCCATAGCCACGAGCAATGTGTCCAAAGAATCGGAGGACTCGTCGTAAGCATATTGTAGACAATCTGTCGGTGATTCGTAGGTCTTCGAGTATGGAGGCATTAATTCGCCTTGCCACCTTTGACATTTGTAACATCCTTCTTCAGTACTGCATTTTATAAAATTCCCACAAAATTCTCAAAGATTATTAAATAATTTTAAAACGATGACTGTAATTTATTATTACTACTGCTTTTCGTATCTTCATGTTAGTTTAAGATAAAGTTGTATTCTTTGTCAATAATTTTAAGTACTTGTATAACCTGTCACATGTTCATTTGTATATAAAGACACTGTTGTGTCGTTAATTAAATAAATGAATCTATTCTACGCTTCTTTTAAAAATGTAAAATTTTTACTCATATACACAAATGGAGATATTTTTTCTAAAAATAGTCCAATCAATAAAAACGTATTTTTCATTACCTATTATTTGAAATATCATATAAAAATACTTCAATATTACTTGTATATGTGCAAAACTATTACGCTAGTTAAATTGTTATATTATACCATGGTTCAATCCCGTCTTAAATTAATATTACGTGCAAACTTTTATTGTTTATTGGCCTTTCCAGTTCACCGCTCCTCTTTTTTTACGTCGTCCCTTACTGTCCATACAGTGAGACTCTGGAATCAGTTAGATACCAATATAAGACTCGCTCCGTCCTTGGCATGCTTTAAGAAGCGACTGAAAAATCCCTTAATTTCTAGTCAGTAAAATAACATGTTTCATTCCCGATGTTTATTTTCCTTTCCTCTCGACCATCCCTTTGTTTTCTTTTGATTGATGGTATCTCACTTTGTATGAAAAATAATGTTCCGGTGATTTTACGTCTTTGTGGGGTTCGTGTATATATGCTCACGGACGTGTTTATGGATTTCGTGGGGATGGATAGTGGAGAAAGTGTATGAATGTAGAAGAAGCGAGCAATGGGCAAAGATATAGAAAAATCAGACATTTTGTCCTCTTGGCCTGCCCAACAGGGAAATTTCCAATGATATGTATGTATATATATATATTAATACAAAAATCTAGCTTATTCAATCCAAATAATTGTGAAATTAGCAATTAATTTTTGTAATGATATGAGTTGGTCTGGATTAGGAAGATATCATCAAAGTTTTAACAATAACCTGCTCCTTTTGAATAGGACAAATAAAAAAAGAAACTAAAAAGGCCTCCAGTATGGTAAAAGAGTTTACATGGTAAAAAGACTCGCACGTTCTAGACGTGTGCGAGTGTTGTTGCCTCATCGGTAGAATGATTCGAAACTCGTTTGTCATCACAAACGAGTGTGCTGACAAACGACTTTTAAGTTAAGTGCCTACTTTATTGGTTCTTAACCAGAAGACTTTATTAATCGTAACTTTCACCCACGCTCTTCAATATTTTCGCATTGACAATTCGGATACGTTGAGGGGTACCAAAACATTGAATTAATTAAGCTCTTGCACATTCACTGTTGAATGACAACATACCTCCTCTATGAATGTCTCCTTTGTATGTCCTGGGCCTCGAACTATTATCTGGTTCGTATCATCAATTTAGCGTTATGATTGATTGTCATCAATCTAGTGTTTTGATTTATTGTCATCAATCTAGCGTTTTGGTTGATTGTTGTCAATCTAGCGTTATGATTGATTGTCTTCAATCTAGCGTTATGATTGATTGTCATCAATCTAGCGTTTTGGTTGATTGTCATCAATCTAGCGTTTTGATTGATTGTCATCAATCTAGCGTAACGCCAGATCTTCTTTTGATTTAAGTATCTCTAATTTGATCTCATAGAATAAATGTATCTTTATTGTGAATTAGTTAAAAGCATAACAAGAAACGAAGGCATGAGGGAAGCATATGAATCGAAAGAAGATACAATACTTAACTAGAATAAAAAAGTATTACGATGGTTCGGCCACCTAGAAAAAATGAGCGATGAAAAACTTACAAAAATAATCTATACGAGTAGTATTGAAAGTTTGGCAAGGCCTAGAAAACGTAACACGGCTAAATTAATTATGGAAGAGTGAGAAACTTCATAATAGGATTCCATGTATAAAGAAGTGGTAGGAGATATAGATGAATGCAAGGATAAAATTAAGTAGAGATATGTTCTCTGTGACTATCCTAATCAGGACTTAGTATCGTAAAAACTACATTTTATAAAACTTATTTTCCATGCTTTTCTAGGTAAACAATAACGGGATGTTAAATTCTTGAAACTAATGTTTTATATTGTACATAGTTCTTCTTCTGAATATTTTATAGTTCACGTAAGACGAGAAATGCATTGAAAATGTTGATATTACTTGAAAATTCAAAGTATTTTCAAATGATA
Organism: Odontocerum albicorne; assembly: GCA_949825065.1. NCBI lineage: Eukaryota > Metazoa > Arthropoda > Insecta > Trichoptera > Odontoceridae > Odontocerum > Odontocerum albicorne. The sequence continues at coordinate 10,194,530 of OX463854.1, read as the reverse complement.
TTTTATACCTGAAATGAAACTAAAATACTCCATTGGCTGTTATAAACAAAATTCATATTTAGTTATTGCACAAGTCGCTTGGTTTTCAGAGATGCACTATTCGCGTGAAAACTAGTATTTTTCCTTTAAATCAAACATGCGAGTAGATTTTTATTTGAAAATTAAATGTAAAATATTTATATATCACAGTTTTTTTAGATTCTAGTTTTCACAGTGCATATGAATCTTTGTCTTAAAAAATAAATTTATTTTATTCGTCGAAGGAACACAATTTTCTCATCGCACGCATTTCCACGCCCAAATTTCACTACAGTTAATCAATGTTGTCACGAACATGATATAATGTAACATTATTTTTATTGATCATAATATTCCTTGATTTGATTTTATATCTTTGAATGCTTCAATTAATATTTTTTACAGATATTAAAAATTATTCAACATTTATTTGCATCTAAAAAAGTATTTTAAGAGAAGGATGTTAAAATACATGGAGTAAGGATAATCAAATCGAAACTTCAAAGGACGTGACTAAGGGCTGAGATAAATGGATAACTTTTTGAACTTGACAAAACTTTGTCACGAGGGATCCAAAGAGTGTCAAGACACAAGTACAAATACCAAATGATAAGTGAAAAGTTAAACAAATTGTTTCTATAAGTTGACGTCTCTTTTCCGTAACGATGTAACTACTTTAACAATATAACTTCTCTTCATATGAGTTACACCCATACACCACATCACACAGCGCCCTTTTGCGGTTGTCACTGAGGTTAGCTCTCCACACAAATGTTGCTTCTTCGATAAACTTTTCACCTGTCTCCCAGTTAAAATGTCTTCAACTATTTTCATCCACTCTTTTTTCATTTTATAATTCTCTTAGATTTTCTCTCGTTTTTCATTTTGTAAATAACATCGAGCCTTGTCTTTTTTGGAGTAGGCAGATAGGCCATTTTTCTTTTCTCTCCACGTGTAATGCTCTCGTATCTTCCACACCCATACATGCTAATGTATTTTCCATACAACTTACCTTCCCTTTTATTTAAATTGTTTTTTTTATCGTCTATTTTTGTTTCTCGGTCTAACACCTAAGTTAAAAATTACGTGATTATCTTTTATCTAATAATTTCTTAATATTTCATGCTGCAGCATACATCATCAAGGTAGAGTTTAGCGAACCATTGTGCTTATATTTTTTGAAGATTGCTTTATTGGTAAAAAGATGAAGAAAATACACTGTTCCCATTGTCTTCTGCAGTAAAATGACTATCATTATTTTTTTCTACCTTACAATATCTCGAAAACATATTTAACAAAGAGCAAAATTATTTAACTTGTTTTTCATCTTTACATTGCATATACTAATGAAAACATACCTTCCATCAACCATGGCATTTGTTTTCTTGGTGTTATTCTTAAAACTTTTTGTTTTATAATTATTTTTACCCTATTTAAATTCCTGATAAAAATGTGGAGGATCAATGAATGAAATAAATTTAAAAAAAAATCACTCATGGTTAAAACGGTTGTTTTAAGTAAGATGAAGAAAGGAACGTTGGAATGGTTTGGACATGTAGACGAGATAATGAATGACGAAAGTCATTCAAGTCAGAAGTGCGAGTTGTGCGTGGAAGAGATAAAACGAGGAAAACGCAGGTGGATCAAGTAGATCATATTTTGAAAGAAAATGAGACGTATGAATAATAGAAGATTGTACATGACAAAATGTACGAATGTTGAGTATATGAAATTCTGTGTTTGGAGAGAAAATAATGGAAATGGAGCTCTCCCAGTTTCCGCTTCCGCCGTCGTATTATGTATATACTGCCGACTGAACTTATTTCCGGGCTCTTTCAATCAATTGGAAATATGTTAAAAATGCCATGGTAAAAACCAGAGTACAAAACCTTTTTTTTAAATATATGGGATCCAAAGTGGATCGAACTCGCAACCCCCGGGTCGAAAGACAGGTGTCTTATCAACTAGGCCACGGATGCCGTCGACGTGATGATATGCATATGTATACTTTATTGTACATTATTTGGTGTCACAAATACTTTGAAATTGATTCGTTTACAGCATCAAATCTTTCAATATTTTTAAGGCTATATAGTGAGAGAAACCTTTCAGAAAATAGTTCTGTCTTTAGGAAAATTTTATTAAAAAATTCAGCTGAGTCATATGACGGTTTTCTCGGTTGCCTTTTTAACCATAAGTTTATTGCCTTCAAAGTTTCTCTTTAAATTGTTTGATTCAGAATATTCCACATTACCTAAGGCTAAGGTCAGGTTACTATTGTAAAATTTGTAATTTTAACTAATGAAATATTTTCAGTTGAAAAACAAAACATCACTTTTTTTCATTTCAAACTAAATTGCCCAGCATAATTAAAATGTAGGCCGATAAACTTATTATGTACGTGGGTAATTTTTTCCTTCGAATTTAGTCGAAATTTCAAATAAAATTATTATTTTTAAATTTCTGATCAAAATATTTTTAATGCTTCAAATTTCTTGGAAAAACGATGTTGAATGAAAAAATATGATCGAATTTTTCAAATTGAGTAAATTTCCTAGAAACCACGCGAAAATTAAAATTTTGCCCGATTTTTAAAACCGCTATGCTCGCTTCTTCTGAATGAAACTCCAATCATTTTCACGTTAGTAGACAACTTTTTAAATCTCATATCGATAAACTAAATGTATTTATCAAAAAAACAAACATGTAGATATACACTATTGAAAAACAAAATCCGCCAACTTTTTTCATTTAACAACGAACTATTATTTTTTTCAAAGCAAACAAATTAAAAGCTCCATATACTTGTATATGTGGACGGCTGTGTATGAGCCCCGTACTGTGTTATTAATCTCGAGTAACATTGTGATCTCATTAGCCTACGTGATAAAACCTGTCACCCAGCCCGGGGATTGCGGGTTCGATTTTCGTTAGAACACAAACATATATGCAATTACGCTATAGGCCCATGTAGAGGTGACAGAGAGAACCGATCTTCACGCTTGTCTATCCATACACAGTCCTCTCCCCTCATCCAAATATATACATTTCGTCATACATGATCTCCTGTTTCTCATACTTCTTACCTTTCCTTCAATTAAAATTTCTCCAACTATCATCTCATTTCACTCTTTGCCCAGTCTACCTCTTACTCGCTTTCCATTCATTTCAGATGTATGATACATATAATATTTCATAATAAGTTTTTTGCAATTCATTTAATGAATGTAGCTGAACTTTTTCAAGATGTATTTCTTAATTATTTTTATAAATTCCACCCTTAATAAATAGTCATCCTTTATTTGATCATTTCTTACTCTATCAAACATTCAATACCAGATATTCTACGCAAAGCGCACATTTTATTTTCTAATTGATTATTTAAAAAAACGATTCCAGTTTTTACTTCAAGCTTCTTAAATATCTTTGTCCGTAGGTTTAAAGAGATCGCCATCTGGCAAAAAACCCACCAGGTTATTATCTATACGAAGACAACGTAATACAAAAAACAAAGGTATTTTCCACCTCGTATTTAGGAGTATCAAGATAATGATAACTTCTGTCAAAAACATTATTTTTAAAAGAATATAAACATTTATATTTTACCCCCTAAATATAATTAATACTGAGGTTTATATTTAATCCGCTTTTATTATTTTCCCGTTATTTTATACACGTATGATTATTTAACAATTATGGACTATTGTGTGTGATAGGACGTATTCGTATGTCATTCTTTTTATCAACATATTGTACGAATCATTGCTTGTTTAATTAATTGTAGCGTCTTGTTTCTGTATTAACTTGTACTCTATGTTTATATTGTGTTTTGTAAAAAATGTTACATAATGGGTGAAATCAACCGTAAATAAATTGAAAAAAATACCTAATCATTTTTATTTCACTGTTAAGAGAGAGAAAATCCTGAATGTTTTCACACAAGCTTGATTATATTTACTAAAACGACTTTAAATCGTAACAGGAAATCTGAAAACAGTATTATAAGGGACCCTTTATTTTAGGATAACTTTCAGTTAGTAAAATTCAATTTTGTTGATGTTGCGAAGTGAGAAAGCATTTAAAGGATATTATATTAATCTAATCGATAGGCACAAAACATTCAGGCAAAGGTTCTATGTATTCAAAAGGTCCAGATACCGCACATAAAGTTGGAATCCACCCATTTGGTGAATGGGACGTGAAAAACTGCTTGCTGGATATATTGTTCAGAGCTGATAAAGTCAATCATTCAGGAGCCAAATGTAGGAGCTAAGCCGACCCTCGTCAGGCCGACCAGTCAATCAAGTGGTCTTTATCAGAAGGTTTTGCATTAAACCTGGAACTAACTGTAAACTTAAGTATCAACACTGTGTTTGGTGGACGTACTTATAGTAAATATTTAATGAAATACATCACGCTAATTTATTACTATTTCAAAACTTTTTAAAATGTTTAATTTTAACTATAAATGGCTTTGTAATTCCACTAATCACAAGAGGAACAAATAAGTGTTACTGGGGACTACCCCACTATACGTGTTTCTGCCTCCTATCCCCAGGATCTATTCAGACAGAAAAAAATCGGTTTGTTTTGAGAGCAGTGCTTATTTTAGACTGGTGTCATGTAACTATGAATTACCAATATTTTAAAGTGTGTGGGGTCTACGAGTATTTACCCAAAAGAAAAATATTGTTTAGGACCAATAGATCACACATAATTCCGGTGTAGGTAGTCTATAGTTACACGACACCAGTCTGACCTATACACTGTTCTCGTAGCAAACCGGGATAATTCCGTCTGAAGAGTCTCGGAATAAGAGGTAGAAACACGTGTAACGGAAATTAATGTAATTAATGGAATAACAAACCAAGTTGTAGTTAAATATTTTAAATTTCTGTTTTTCAAATGTTGAATTGTACCTAATAATTGCTTTATATCTGTTCAAGAAATAAATACTTTTAAACGTTTTTGGATCATTCATTGAAATAATCATTATGATTTTTTTTTGTTAACAGTTAAATATTTGTTTTGTTAACAGTTAAATTTTTTTTTGTGAACAGTTAAATATCATATATTTTTTTTGTTAACAGTTAAATATCATGTGATTTTTTTTTTGTTAACAGTTAAATATCATTTGATTTGTTTTGTTTAACAGTTAAATATTATACGAATAAACATTATTGTATAGTTAATCAAAATAAGGGTGATGTGTAGAGTAAGATGAAGATGAACACTATAAGATGGTTTGGACATGTAGAACGAATGAATGAAGATAGAAAATGTGAGTTTAAGACTTAGTAAAGGAATACCAAGGAAAATATGGTTGGATCTGTGAATAATATTTTGTTGAAAGAAAATGTAAAAATGTTGTTAAATCGTAGGCATTGTATGAGAAGGTATACATATAGACGTGGAAGAGGTAAATTAAGTGTATTGAAATAGGAAAGTCTTGTGCTCTCTCTTCTCTGATCACCCTAACAGGGAAATGAAGGGATGGTTTGAGCGTATTCATTTATTGAGTAACATATTGATTTTCTTGCGAACTCCCGGTATGCCGTGACGTTTATCTTTCGCCCTGGAGGCTCCTGATTCGATTTCCTATGGGGCTTAAAAGTGTTTACTTTGCTGCTATCGTGTGAAACGTATTTTAAGTGTTAAGCTTAAAATTATACTTTACCGATAAATAATAATAATTTCCTAAATAAAATTAATGACTACAAATAAATTAATCGCGATAAAAAAGAAATTGAAGCATTGTTCGTCTGTATGTGTCTAAATATGTGTTGATCTTTAGAACCACTGAACGAATTTTGATCCCGTTTTTACCAATAATATAGGTTATTCCTTTCGAAAGGTTTAAGTAAGGTTAGGTAAAAAAATATGCTACCTCAGTAGAAAACTGCGCAGTTATGATAAATGTAAAGTAAGTCGGGGAGAAATTGTCGTCGATGAACGTAACACCCGATACGCTGCCAAAACTATGAGAGATATATCAAAATAATGTATAAATGAATAGAAGAATTTATTACATCCTGAAAAAAATCTGCGGGAGATCTGTCCTACAATTCTCTTTGGATAGATTTTTTTTCGTAAATCTTTCATAATTCATTCTTTCTACGTGGTCAAGCCAAAGCGATGTTTTATCTTATTCATGTTGATTAGTAGGTAGATTCTATATACTTTCATATCATAACACTGTGTCCCTTTTTCGGTAGGCAGAAAGAACAGATGTTCAAACTTTTTTCTCCAAACACACCACTTTCACCTCCTTCACATTCATACATCTCGTCATGCACAAAACTCCATTAATTCTCTTTTCACATTAATTTCTTTTGAAATCTGGTATATTTGACACAACCATGGTTTCGTCGGATTACGTCATCCACGTACAGCTTGTACAACTGACTTGTATACTCGCTTAGGCGTTGTTTCCTTATTGTTTCTCTCCATAAGTCAAAATCATCGTAAACCTCATTTCTCCATCATACTTAAAACATCCATTTTATTCATACATTCATTTCTGAAGTCTTCATTCCGTCTTCTTTCATACATTGACACTCAACATAGTTTTCTTAGTGCACGCATCTTACTTTAATCCTCCCGCCAAATCCAAGATTCACTTCCGTCACCAACCACTAATAATAGTAATACATACATTATTATGTATTGTTATTTTTCATTCGTTCAAGTAGATACAATTTGAGATTAAATTGTTTTAGATCTGACTAGAGGGGAATTTTTATATTAATTACAAAATTCTAAGAAAAACCACTTAAAATATTGTACTATATTTTCGTTACATACAGTTTAGCTATTTTTTACCATATGACTATCTCTTCCAAATAACACGCCTTAAGAGAAAACCATACAAGAATTCAGTTTTATATAAATTGTGATCTAAAGATAATAGAACCTGCAACCTCCAGGTTGTAAGACAGATGTACCGACCAGGCCTCGGAAATCATCCGTTATATATAAATTTATTTAAATATAAATAAAACATTCAAATTCATTTCTAATTTGAAAATGTATTCAGAGGAAAAGTATGTTTGTGGTGTCAACAGGGAATATTTTGAGTTTTTACAATTCTTTATAATCTACATATTCTAGGTATTATGTTATTATAGTTCAAAATGGATATTTGAGTTCCACAATACTCACCTTTTCCCCAGTTTACTAACATTCATTTCTTCAACCATCTCCTTTCCATATCTCATAAGCATATCTTTATCAAAGCTTTACTTCCATATACCATATAGAGATAACTCATCACTGTACTCAACCCTCCCCTTTTCCTCAGTTTATATTCATTTCTTCAACTATATCCTTTCAATATTTCATCAGCATATCTTTATCAATGCTTCACTTCAATGTATAGAGATAGCTCATCGCTGTACACAATCCTCCCCTTTTCCTCAGTTTATATTCATTTCTTCAACTATCTCCTTTCAATATTTCATCAGCGTATCTTTATCAATGCTTCACTTCCGTATATAGAGATATCACATCACAATCCTCCCTTTTTCCTCAGGTTATGTTCATTTCTTCAACTATCTCCTTTCAATATCTCATCAGCCTATCATTATTAATGCTTCACTTCCAGATACAGAGATAGCTCATCACTGTACACAATCCTTACCTTTTCCTCAGTTTACATTTATTTCTTCAATTATCTCTATTCAATATTTCATCAGCATATCTTTATTAATGCTTCACTTCCAGATACAGAGATAGCTCATCACTGTACACAATTTTTACCTTTTTCTCAGTTTACATTCATTTTTTCAACTATTTCCTTTCAATATTTCATCAGCATATATTTATCAATGCTTCACTTCCATATACAGAGAAAGCTCATCACTGTACACAATCCTTACCTTTTTCTCAGTTTGCATTATTTTTTTCAACTATCTCTTTTCAATATTTCATCAGCATATATTTTTTGCTCGGCATTAATTTCAAGCAATCTAAAATACACACAAAATATTATTTTTAAATTTTTACTAAAAATTCATCATTAGTAGCAAAAAATATCCACAAAGCTTACACAAAACGCCAACTATTTCCGGCCGTGCGCCGACTATAACAACATAAAAAAATCCAATAAGAAACAGAACAGAAGCAGAAATAAGAAGGGGAATACATAACTGTCATGCATTAGAGCCAAAATTGATAGCCGAAATAAGCGGAATTGTTTTGATTTTCTCCGCTAACGAATATATACGAGGAACACTCTTCTCTCCCTCTGAAGTCCTAATGGTGTTTTGAAAACCATTGGTTGATAATTTGTTGAACATCCTCACGTGAATCTCATAAAACATGACAGGCAACTGTAAGTAGCTGAAATCCAATCAACCACGTGTTAAAATAGACAAAAAAAGCAATTTGAAAATCCTAGTGAAGAATGATGAGTTTAATTTAGTTATTAATTTAAAGTTTAATCTATGTGTTCAAACATTTGTTGAACATTCTCACGTGAGTATCATAAAACACATCAGGCGAATATTAAAATTCCTAGTAAAGAATGATGAGTTGTTGCACCGAGGTCACAAGAGTGTTAACCATCTAGTTTAAGTCGAACAGGGCCAACTGACCGAACTACCTAGATAAATATTTTGGACAGTCGATTTCTGTTGGATGGAAAAAAACTTTCTGCGCAGTGTAAAGCAAGTATGTGTCATAGGAGTGTTGAGGTGGATTCTTGAGCGCCAATGGAGTGATCATTGGTCATTAAATGGTGACAGGAAAATATATAAATGTAAATATATAAATAAATCAACCTTAAAATTGTTGAAACACATAAGAGATAGTCGTAGATTTAACACAAGTTAAGTTATAATGTCTCGATACATATCAAAGGAAAAAAATGTAACCGTTATATTATAAAGTGGAATAAATTGTGTTGACTAAACTAATAATATAATATAATAATATAATCGGAAAGAAGCATTAATTTATTTTTTCATGCTATATGTCCTCAGTGAGATTCAGACAAAATCCTGGTTTACTAGGGACACGACAAATGAAGGACAACAAACCCAGATCCATTAAAATTGTTGTCCAAATTGAATCACCTGTTGTTTTTTCGCTAATTATGTATATTCCTTGTCATGTGTAAAATAAAAAATACAATGTCTTTAAACCTCCACAGTGTTAATGCATTTACTATATATAATAAATATAAAGAAAAATGTAATTGATTTAAGTTATCGAATGTGATAAAACCCTCCACAATACTAGCCAAGTTTTATTCTCTGAAGACGCATTTCTACACCTTGCTTGTTATGCCTAAGTTGTGCAAATTCATAATTTTTCTTACTGCAAATTTTATTTAAGTATATTAACTCGAACTCTTTCTCGAATAGGTTTTTTTCTCTCCATGGTATACCCAGCTTTCTTTTTGATTATTATTCATGGACATTACATTATTCATGGGTTGGATTTAAATTGACCTTCAACCACTTTTATTTGGTAGAGTATTGCTTATATCATCCAAAAATCTGTGAAACTAAATAATGACTGACGTTTTCTGAGACCTTATTGGAAGAATACTTATTTTCTACTCAGTGTGAGTATTATTACTTCCATATATGGTAGTACCTAATTATTGACATGTGCACAGATATACCGAAAAGGACACGCTCGCTATCATATTTTATCCATACGGAAGGGTTATCATTGCTTTCACAAAGTATTCCTTCTCTTTAGAAAAATGACTGAATGGATAGTGTGATCGTACATATTGTATGTATGCAAGGACATTTTAAATATTGGGCTAATAGGGCTGCAGCCCTAGGCCGCCACACGCCGGAACGCGCAGTCCCCCGCCAGCTCACAAGGGCTTATTATATATTTCTTTTTTACAGACGAACTTGTCATTTAAACTTTTTATTCACTGTGAATAAATCGACTCTTTATTTTAAATATTTTTTATTGTTTTATGATGTTACGTTTTACCGTGTTTAATTTATAGTTGTGTTTTGTTTTTTTAAACTATAAACTAAATATACGAAACAACGAAAGTATAATAAAAAAAATCACGCGTTATGCAAAACATAACTCTAGAAAAATATCATAATGTAAAATTCACAAAAATATTAGAATACTTCAGAACAAAAAAAAAACTCAATTACTAAGTTAAACAAAGAAAATACATTTTTGAATTATGAAAAAGGTAAATGTTATTGTTAGCCCAGGGCATTTACATGTATTAAGATGGCTCTGAAAGTGTGTATCTACCAGTATCTAGAGACTTATAAAGTATTATTGAAATACAGTCAATAGGTATTAAAAATGAAATTGCCTTAAAGGTATATTTTAAATAGATAAAGAACTAAAAAGCTTAGATTAAAAATAAAACTCAACCATAAAAAAATACCTTTGTAAACCCAGAGAAAAACAAATTAATTTGTGAATTTACAATGTTCAAAAGTACCGAGCCATGTTCCAATCTCCCTGACCCTCAAAGTGTGTGCCGAAAATAGTATCAACATTTTAGTTATATAACGGATTGGTTTTCAATTTATTCTGCCAACACTTGAACAACGCAGCGAATAAAGAATAAAAGGCGTAAAATGTGTTATTTTCCGTAAGAGCTGAGAAACCCCGGGCAGCCGGGCAGCCGGGATGGTGGTATTGGATTCAGTTTACCTAAGCAAGTGGCATCCCCCTAGTAGAGATCTCCTTCCACGGGAGCTTAGCCCGGTAATAAGAAGATGTGGACCTCTTTGGACCAAATTGGACGTTGCAAAAATGACTAGAGAAACGAAATTTCTATTTGTAAGCTATTTCGGGATTGAAAATATTATTTTCGTGTCGTTCAACTCTTATTTTTATATCAGAATGGTGGAAATACTAGATTTTATCCGACTATTTGAAATTTCCCCTATTACTAAGACACAAAGATTTTTTTATTTTACTTTTGTAATTGTCTTCTTCTTTCTCTGAAAATAAACATTCAATTTGTTTATTTAGTGTTTATCAAGTTTCAACATTTTGAACATTTTCCGTAACTTAAATTTTCTAACCTGAAAAAGTTTGACAACAATTTTTTTTTCTTCATTCATATGGTAGCCTTCAACTATTCTGAATGGGTGATTCGTACATATTGAAGTATCTAGCTGTTAAACAATGTTGTCATCGGACTCAGTAAATGTACATTCAAGTTTGGAACCACTGGAATAGGCCATAAAACTCGCGGTTCACTCGAACTTGGCGCCTGCGATTATTGTTATTTGACGACCCCTTTTTTGGGTACGTCAGGTATCAAACACAATGCGTCCGGGTGGAAGTAAAGCGTCTTACCATCTAAACCACAGAAGTCAATTTATTTAAAGGTCTTAGATTGACGAAACGACGGAGACGGACAACACCTATATTAAAAATATTCACCAAACCAGACATGAGTGACTCAATTGTTGTATTCAACTGTATGAGCAACAGTAGTTAACAAATTTTCACTGGCAAATTTTAATTAAAATAAGCTCTGTGTGTTTCTAGCAGGAGAGTGTAAACCAATTTTAGACAATAAATTTGTGCCTAAACGATATTTTAAATAACCTAATGGATAATAAATAACTAAGTTAAATAAAATCCTCCTTTCAGAGGGTTTACTGCAATGTGTGTAATTTAATAAGATATCGCAAAATAGCTTATCAAGGAGTCGCAATATACAAGAATTATTTTGAATAAATAAAATAAAGCAATAATGTTTATTTTTGTATAATGTTATTTTCTGCATGAACCATTCGAAATTACCTTTGTCCCTTAAATCAAATTAAGCTGACAATACAAGTAAGGTACTTCACAGAAAAAAATATAAATTATTGGCACTAGATTTAATTGCGTATTGATTATTACTCTAATTATTGAATTATTATTTTTCGACGTAAAATGGCTTAAATTAAAATTGCGAAGATATTTCTGCGTTCTGTCAATCCTCATTGAAGTTATAACAATCTAAGTTGTTCTAAGTACGAGTATCAGCATTCAATTTTGTTTTTGTGCATAGACGGTCCCTCTGATCTATTGACAGCTTTATATATTAATCCTTTATATATCGATGCATCACATATCATTTTACAGATCATCTTTTTCGGTTGACTCAGTTCGAGTTGAGAATGATCTTCTTGGCTCAATCAGATGTGCTTCGTCCTCATTAATTTTTAAGACTTAACTAAAAAAGCGTTATTTATCTCAAAATATTTCTCTTCCTTAACTTCCATAGAATATCCATCCTTATAAATATAATACCTATTTTCCTTGAGATTTATCTATTATTTTATTTTATGTTAATTATTTTTCAAATATTGTTCTCATACGTTATGTTCAACAAACGGTCATGGCTACCAATAACAATTATAAAACTAAGACTGGCTGGCTGGGAGAAATTACTTGAAAGTGATAATCCACCAGATGTATTTGCAAGGAAGTGCTAAACAACTAAATATACTGTGAAAAGATATAGTCGACGTTGCTGGGCCTCGCATTATCTAGAATTATCATTATTTTAAATATTTTTTTTATATTGACTCATATAATTGCATAATGGTTTGGTGGCACAAATCATCCTAGTTTGGGTGGATTGCCTACTTAAAAAAAACACATTTTTCATACACATATGTGTATATTACGTACAATACTATATGTTTCCTTAAAAAACCATTTATATTACTTTCCTTTTGATTTTTAAATGTTTTTCGTTTTATTTTGCAAACTCTTTTAATCAAAAAGAGCTCAGTTTATCAAAAATAATAATCACGTATAAAATATACGACATTGAACCTACAATATAAGACAAAAGGGCAAAATGTACAAGTCAAGTTCTCGCAGCGGCCGATAGAGTTTTCCAACAATCGTTTTGAGTCTCCGTCCGCCCTTCTCTGACCCTCATTTACAAACAAATATTTAGTTCATCCCCGAGGGTCAGCTTTGTCAATCTGCAGAGATTGCCAGCGGTGGGGGACGCAGCATCCAACCCACTTTATTCTGGTCCACGCTTTATCCCGGTTATATATTTAGAAGACTATCATTTCAAAGCGTAGAACATTCTTTTGAACCAAAATCAAAACCATAGCCAATATTTGTCCGGTGCTGTGGTACGAGCGGTCCTACAGTTTTGAGACTTTGAATAATATCTCTTTCGAGTTTAGTAAATCTGTTCCTCCATAAATCGGATCTATCAACAAATTATACAGTTAAATAAGGGGAAAGATAACCTGAAAATAAACCTATATTACGTTCACAAACTTATGTTAGGTCAATAATGAAAGATTAGAGCTGGTTGAAATTTTTTGCTATTTGGTTAGTATTTTCTCAAATGATGGAAGGGTTATTAAAAATAATGAACGGCGAAAACGATAGAAAATAAAGGGTTCAATAGGGTTCTTAAACATATCTACTCGACAATATCAAAATCTGCTAAGATTATAGCCCTCAACAGTATTTTAGTACCAATTTTGATATATAAGAGTGAAATATGGACATCAAGAAAGAATGGAAGAAGCCGAATAAATGCTCTAGAAATGCGTGCACTGAGAAGTAACGACGGGGAGACAATATATGACAGAATACAGAATGAAGGGACTAGAAACGAATGTGAACTTGAGACTGATGGGTTGAATACGACGAAGAAGAGCACTCTGCGATGGTATGAAAATGTAGATGAATGAAGACTAACAAATATACAATTCAAATATGAGTGGGAAGCGTGGTAGAGAAAGTCCAAAGCAAGCATTATTAGATCAAGCGAATAATATTTTGAGTGAAGGAAACGTAAAAAGTCAGAAAAAGTGTAAGAATCGTATGAGGTATATGAATGTAGAAGTGGCAAAGGATGTGTGTTAAGATAGGAAAGTCGGACGCTCCGTCTTTTCTGCCTAACCCGTCAGAGAAATGCGTGATGGCATGTATGTTCACAAAATGTTCAATTAACAAAGAGTATACCAAAACACAAATACTCGAAGGATACATACCATAGACGTACTCGTATGTGTGCAAAAACCGTGTTTCAAAAAATCAATCTTGTTTCTTTGACGATTTTGAAATCATCAAAGGCTTCGGCTTTAATATTGTAGAATTCCTTTTTATGTTGACACTAAAAATTTATTTGGTATTTTAATTTTAAGCGGTTACTAGTAATGATTAATTCTTCTTTCGTTTATAAATCATAATGTATGATATCACAAAATTCAACTTAAAAACTTTTATAATACGTTATATCGAAGTACGAGTTTCTAAAGCTTGAGTGGTTTGCTTTATTATTAGTCAAATTCAACGTAGTTGCTTTTAGTACCAAATGAACATGATTTCGTTTTTAAGTTTTAAACGAGAACTTGAAAGACATTGAAAACATACTTAACATATTTAAAATATGCAGAACATTGCAATCAATGAGAAGACATTTTATTTTTTATTGTTTTATCTTTACAAGGTGCCTACTATTGTTAAATATTAAAAAAAATTATTATTTTACTTTTAATACAAAAATATAGCCCATTTATCAACGAAGCCAAAATATTAACGAGTCGTGGATTGTTTAATTAAGAGCGTTGTTCTTAATTTTTTAAGTCAAGCATTGGTCTTACTTGCCAGAGCCGAATTAAGGAATATGTACAGGTACCACCACCATAAACAATTAAAACAGTAACTACAAAGTTAAATTATCTTTGCAGTGTTGAATGTTTTAATTTTAATAGTTTGTACATAAATGTATTTAGTATTTGTGAAACACGTTGAAAAATAATTGATTGTGTGTAAAGCGGTATTTGATAATAATAATGTGACACAACAAAAACTACAATTTTAAATCAATAAAAAAACAAGTGTTTTATCAAAATGTTCATGTTTATTGGTAACAATATAATAAGTGCATATGAAAATTTTGTGTGAAAAATGATATCTGCTAAATGATCACCTCAGCTCCTGTTACAGATGACGACTCTTTGAGCAAAATTTTCAATAACGGATTCACATAAATGGATACGTATATCTGCAATGACGAGTGATGTTGGATTGAAGGTCATCAATGGTTTTTGTATTTTTGGCGTACACTTGAGATTAACATAACCCCAGAGAAAAAAAATCTAAAGGGGTTAAATCGGAGTCAGTAAAGTCGGAGAGCTCTTCCTGCAATAAAGCCATTGTTTCATCAGCAGTATGACAAGTAGCCCCCATCCTGCTAGAACAATATGTTTTCCAAGTTTAAATCGTTCAATTTATGCCAAAAAAAAGTTTGAATCATGTCACGATATCGATTTCCATTGACCAAAATTATTATTTCATGGGGTGGCGCAACAAGAACTACAATGTTTAATTTGCCGCCATTTTTCAGCTGTCAAACGTATAACATTTACTCGTATAATGAACATACGTCATCTACATGATCTATTAATTTATCGTGCAGCAATACACGATTGCACAACTTAATTTAAATTTACAATTGCAGTTCTTGTTGTGCTACCCTGTGGAAGACGATAGAAATGTGTTTATATTTATTGTGTTTTTATTTGCTTTAGCTCTTACAACGAGTTAGTACATTAGAGCTACTAAAGCCATAAGTTGTTTTTATAATGAACTAAAAATGTAAGTAAGAAAGTAAATCAAAGGAGGTGTAGGTATATTACCAGTGCCTGATATGGGAGAAAGGGGAACGCCGGGCTGAAAACTCTGTTTCTGATGGAACGCACAAGGTAAGGTGATGATGATGATGTTTCATCGACGAATTGATTTTTAAAATTCGGTGCTAATGTAACAAAACATAACACCATGTCTTTTTTACGGTAGGCATAAATGACATCCCCATACCTTTTTATCTATGAATTCAATTCTCACCTCATCATACGAGTATATGCTATCTTATTAACATTTATTCAACTATCGCCGTCACTCACCATTTATTTCAGGCATTTACATTTGTTTCATAAATCTTTCACAACTCATTCTCTTAACATTTAAATAATATTATTATTATTTACGATGCTATTCGATCTAGTATGCAGAACGGTGCAACACAAGAAATACAAGTACCATAATTTATCAAAATAAACCAAGATATAACGATAATAAACAAAAAGTATTATGAAATATATTGTATATGTTAGCACATGTAAAACAAACCAACATTAACTTAAGTATTTGAAATAAAAACAAAAAGTTACAAAATATTTTGGGTTTTGGTATATCGTTTCCGAGACAGGAAGACAGTTATCGAAAATAAATAATTACGTGGAATTATATAAATAATTAAGGTGCATGGCCGCGCGGTAACGCATTGGACTTCCGTCCGGAAGATCGCCAGTTCGAGCCCCGTGCTACGCTACTCCCCTCGAATGACACAGGCATTATTTCCGTCTAGTATTCCGGGGTATAAAAATATACATGACTTCGGTCATAGATATTATTTTTAAAAGGAAAAAAATAAGGATTTTATTTTATGTTTTGTAGTTTAAAAATAAAGATATAGTGTCAAAATGAATCGAGTATATTAATATTGTCACAACACATATACATACAAACCAATAAGTCATTTTCCTCTCGGGATAGACAGAGGGGACAGAAGGTCAGATTTTCCTATCCCAGCACACATCCTTCACCTTTTCCACATCCATACAACTTCTACATTTTCTCAGACTTTTTAAGTTTCCTTCTTCCAAAATATCATTCACTCGATCCAAACGTACTCTCCTCGGTCTTCCTCTACCACTCCTTTCACACAAATTTGCGCTATATATTAGTTTTGTTAGTCTTTCTTCCTTCATTCGTCAACAATCTTAGAGTGTCCTTCTTCGCTTATTCAATACGTCAACCTTAAGGTCATAGTCGTCTCTAATCATTGCATTCCGTATTCTGTGCACGCATTTATTTTTTCGACTCCAGTTTTTATCCATGTCCAAATTTCACTCTCATAGGTGAAAGTTGATACTAAAATACTGTTGTGGACTATTATTTTAGCATATTTTGATAGTGTCCGGTTTGAATATAAATATTTTAACGCCCCGTTAACTTTCTTTCCTATCGCTTTATGCCGTTCGATATTCCTATTAATCTTCTTCAACTCGCTCTTTGAATTACTCAGCTCGCTCCAATCTGTCATTGTTGTTAATTAATTATACATAATTAATCAAATTTTATGCACTTTCGAAAGGCACCAGAAATGCATAAAATATTTAACTGTAATTTATTTTTATCAAACACTGTTTATTCCACTTTTTTGTGACGGTATAACCCTACCGGTTTCAAGGCTTTCACCTCATCTTCAGGGGAGCGCAAACAAGACTGTTAGCGCAAACAAGTCTTGTTTGCGCTCCCCTGAAGATGAGGTGAAAGCCTTGAAACCGGTAGGGTTATACCGTCACAAAAAAGTGGAATAAACAGTGTTTGATAAAAATAAATTACAATGTCTTTAAACCTCCACAACGTTAATGCTTTAACTATAAACAACAAAATATTTAACTGATTAAAAAATAACAATATTCTTCTTGAATCAACACTGACGTATGTAATGATATTACCACATGAACTCATTATTTGTTATATTCCTAAATTGCATAACGCTGTTAAAAACTCGTTTATATTCACGAGTGCAAAAAAGTGGAAGAGTTTAAATTAGTTTATTTATTTACACTTAAGTACTCAACATAGAATATAATTGACGGGGTTTTATCAACGAAGTATTTTTTCCAACCAACATGATTTACTCGTATTTCAGTGGTAGATCTAAAAATAAAGACACCAAATCAACTATTATTCAAGAATAATAAAATATTCATATGTTACGTTATATTAAATTTTATTATCAGTACTGTGAATATAAAAAAATATTTTATCGTTTTGAGTGACTAATGGATATAAATGTGTAAATACCGTCACATTATGTTATTTTTGGGATAGCTAGAGTTGAGTTATCTCCATATCTTTTGGGATAGCTAGAGTTGACTTATCCCCATATCTTTTGGGATAGCTAGAGTTGACTTATCTCCATATCTTTTGGGATAGCTAGAGTTGACTTATCTCCATATCTTTTGGGATAGCTAGAGTTGACTTATCCCCATATCTTTTGGGATAGCTAGAGTTGACTTATCCCCATATCTTTTGGGATAGCTAGAGTTGACTTATCTCCATATCTTTTGGGATAGCTAGAGTTGAGTTATCTCCATATCTTTTGGGATAGCTAGAGTTGACTTATCCCCATATCTTTTGGGATAGCTAGAGTTGACTTATCTCCATATCTTTTGGGATAGCTAGAGTTGACTTATCTCCATATCTTTTGGGATAGCTAGAGTTGACTTATCCCCATATCTTTTGGGATAGCTAGAGTTGACTTATCCCCATATCTTTTGGGATAGCTAGAGTTGACTTATCTCCATATCTTTTGGGATAGCTAGAGTTGACTTATCTCCATATCTTTTGGGATAGCTAGAGTTGACTTATCTCCATATCTTTTGGGATAGCTAGAGTTGACTTATCTCCATATCTTTTGGGATAGCTAGAGTTGACTTATCTCCATATCTTTTGGGATAGCTAGAGTTGACTTATCTCCATATCTTTTGGGATAGCTAGAGTTGACTTATCTCCATATCTTTTGGGATAGCTAGAGTTGACTTATCTCCATATCTTTTGGGATAGCTAGAGTTGACTTATCCCCATATCTTTTGGGATAGCTAGAGTTGACTTATCTCCATATCTTTTGGGATAGCTAGAGTTGACTTATCTCCATATCTTTTGGGATAGCTAGAGTTGACTTATCCCCATATCTTTTGGGATAGCTAGAGTTGACTTATCTCCATATCTTTCTATCTTTCTATAGTCCTTGTATCTTCGACATTTATACGTTTTTAATTTATACATTTTCTGACCCCATTAATCGATCAAATATAACTACAAAGAAATTTCCCTCTAATCCTCTTTTGTTTATCATATTTCATATATTTCCCTCAGTTAAAATTTCTTCTTTTATCTCCCCCATTTAGTATTTTTTTCCAAGTGACCAAGTCATATCAAGATTTTTTTCTTAATTCTACTTATATCTAATATCTGTCTCTTATAAACAGTTTTTTTATCCTTTCATTCTTTACTTCTGTCATACATTCTAATACTAGATATTTTTCGGAAGGCAAGCAGCTCATCGCATTAATTTTATTATTTTCTTTATTTTTCAATACTCAGACTTCGTTTACATACATTAAGCTAGGCATTAGCACATCGAAGTGCTCAACTATTTTAGAATACTGCGATTGATTTATTTGTATATATAAAAACAAACCATTCGATTAAAATACACTAAAAAATCATGCTACAAAAACACGAATAATTTAGTACCATGTTAATAATTTATCTTTTTTACCAATCAGGGCAAAACATTTTATGAAGCCACACCTGTCCAACCACCCCTTGGTCCACGAACAAATGCGCCTCATTCCCCGGACGTGATTCTTCTCACTAATTCTTCAATTAACAAGCTAATTGCTCTGAAGATTCACCCTGGATGAGTGTTCGGAGAGGCGTTCACCCGACTCAAAGGGAGGAATCTCTTTCTACTCCGAATTTAAACGAAATGTTTGAATTTAAAATAGTCGCATTATTCATATTAGCCAGCGAGGTGACAGAGGAGGGAAATTTCCGGATTTCCTCGTTTCTCCTGTACAGTAGGTATTGTTCCTTGTAAATGGTAACAGATGAAGACTTTAGAAATCCTTGTAGGAATAAAATCATTTCATTATTTTTAAAACGAACAACTCAGCGCAGTACTCGCATACATTTTTAATAATGAAAGTGTTTTGAACTTATCGACTTCTTACGAATTAGTTTTTTTTTGTCATACATATTCGGATGTACTCAGTTCATAAGTGAATTGATCCAATTTTCAGGAAAATAAATGTTTATCTTTCTATCTGTATTCAAATTTTTCAAACATTTTAATTTTAATATCTTGTTGATACTGAATATGTACAATAAAAACATACGTTTTCATTACATAAGCTTAAATAATATAGTACAGTGAAACTGCTATAACAAGAATAATGATTAGTTGAATATGTTTTATCAATTAAAAAATAATTCGCCCATCTTACAATACGGAATTTAAATAAAATAATAAAGACGTACCAAAAACATGCATAATTAATTTCATTTTATTGAAATTGATAAAGTGTTTCCTTATCATTTATTGTTTACAGTTGCAAGAAATATTCTAGTGTAAATAATATTAAAATAGAAAATTCTTTTAAAGTATTTCCATATAAACGAAAGTATACTTACTATCTACGAATAATATATTTATCGAATTCACGTATGCACTTTTAGTAGTTTTTTTCTAATTGATATTAATTTCGATATATATTCTTTAAGTTTGCAAGAATGCCTAATATGTGTGTAATAACGTTGAACAAAAGCTAATTAATCAAATTAAAATACCAACATGAGTGGGGGTGTACTTCAGGATGACTGAGAAAAGTATAGTTGGGTCAAGTCAAGTAAGGAGTAAGGGAAATAAAAGAAACTGTATGAGAATATACTGGTATATTGATATGGAAGAAACGAAGGAAGCATATCGTTATAGGAAAGTGGTGGTCTGTTTTTTCTGCCCACTTCAACAGAGAAATGAAGATATGGTATGTACACGTATGTTTGTATGAAGTGACATATAAAGCGAGAGTCATTTTGTAGCATTATAAACTTGGTTACGGAGACTTCGAAATATTAACAACACGCTTTTCCCTTAAACTGAGATAATATACGAGTATTTAGCGCTCAATACGACAATACGCTCATATTTTGGAATTAATGAATATCATATCAATATTACTATACCGATTGGTACCACAATTCCAAAGCTTTGCTCTAAAGACCAATTATAATAACAACTACTTTTATTTCGACGTTGGATTATACGAAACCCTGATGTTTTTGAAAGGGATGAACTTTTATATTTTAAGGTGACGATATATCCCTTTAAAGTATTTCACCATCGACGTCATAAAGATGCATTTAGTGCACCGTGTCCCCAATACACAATTTATAAGTCCCTTTATTCGAACCCCTCGGGCACTGTTTTCCCCTCATTCCGTTTCGACACTGGGGATTAGGACCAATAAGCAATCAAAGCTGGAATGGAAAATACTGGGATGGGGAGGAATTTTAAGCTTAGCAAACGATTAATTGATTTTCAATTACATGTAACAGACAAACAGACAAATGTTGATTTATTGGCCTTAAAGTGTCTCCGCCACGTCAATCTGTCAGTCAGCGGATAAAGGATGAAGCAGTTTCCAAACGAGGAACGGGACTTAACCGTAGTTGTGAGATATATTGTATTAGATGTTACTATAAATTTAATCCAACCTTCATTGAATTTGTTATTTCATTTACACTGACAGCTATTTAATAATTTTTAAAAGTTATCAAAATAAATACAAAATTTCGAACAATAAATAAATTAGTATATTAATCGCTGTGAAACGTGTTTCTACCTCCACTTTCCAGACTTTCTTAAACATTGCTCTCGCAACAAACGGAGATCATTCCGCTTGAAGAGAACCTCGAGATAGGAGGAAGAAACACGTACAGCGGGATTAATGTAAAAAAGGGAATAACTAAATAATTGTACTTACTATATTAAATCACTCTGGTTGTTCAGATATTTTTTAGATAACAGAAATCCCGCCGTATGTACCGTATATACAAAAAAATAAACAGTATTATTAGTACATATTCTAATATAGAATTCAAAGACAAAAGCTTAACGCTTTTGATACTCGTAAATCAATATTAAAAGCTTAACGTTTTTGATACTAGTAAATCAATATTAAAATTTCAATTGTTTCAGCTCTCAAAAAAAAATAATATTAAAATTTCAATTGTTTCAGGTCTCAAAATTCAAAAACTGAGTCATTTTTTCAATCATCATTTTTGACGTAAACAATCATTTTATCTAATGTTGATTCAATAATATGTCTACATATTACAAAAAATTACCTCTCATTGTTTGGTTTTCAAAATGAACTAATATAGTGAGTTTATCCATATTATTAATTAATTTCCAAATAAAATGAAAAATGATTTAAAATACTGTATTGTTTTATATCAGTTCTTCCCAAATTGGGGGTCGCGGGATTTCTCGTGGGGGTCGCGAAAATATTCAGTACAAAGTACAAATATTCACTTATGAATATATACACATAACATATTTAGGAAATGTATATATTTAACAGTTAAAACATGCGATCTCATCTATCGTATTAAATTGTTTCATGTGAGTATAGTTTTTATTTAAAAAAAAGTTTTTAAGCAAGTTCCTATAATTTTTTGTTGAATATAAATATGTGTATTTTAATTGTAATAATTATTGCCAAATAAAAGGGGGGGGGGGGCAATTAATTACTTCAGATTTAGGGGGCCGTTACATGAAAGTAATTGGGAAGCACTGTTCTATATAACACTTTAATCCTGTACGTTACATCTTGGTGGGATTATTGCTATGTGGCAATCTTTTGTAACCATAAAAAATAATATTGTATGACTCTTGAATTCAAACATTTGAAAAACAAAGCTAGGCACTAATGGTAATCGACCCCGCAATCTCCGTACTGGAAGATGGATATGTTACCACGAAAGTCGGCTATTCTATTCGGAACAACCACTCTACAGTGTTTTATTAAATTTTCTTTCAGCTTTGGAACTGTTTTTTTTTGCATTTGAAAACGATTATTTTGTGGGAAAACATAATTTGGTGTAATTTATATTCTATCATGCCTTATTATTGCTTTAAGAATCATTAAGATATCAGAAAACATGGAATATCGAATTTATTTTCCATAAATAAACAAGTCAACAGCCTTTTAATGGAGGCTACACGGCAATGTGGATGATTTAAACTTCTGGTTAATTTTTTGTTTTTTCTCTCACAAAGATTTTAAATTGTCAATAAAAATATAAATATAAATATTTTCCTTCCTCAATAAAGGACAAACCTGATTAACTGTCCTCGAAAATTATTCTTTATCGAATTTTCTCAATTGAGATATATTTTTTTAATTAGCATATATTTGGTTGGAAGAAATATCCGTCAGGAAATAATCTAGCCAGATGGCACTTGCAATGAAGTGTTAAATAATAAATAAATATTTATTCTCGATTTCTGCTGGCACATTTTCTGCATTGAGCATTCCACATTTATTTCATATACAGTGGTAAAATAGTGATTTATATATGACAAATGTGATGGAAACGAGAGCGTTGATTGAGTAAAATAGGTGAACAATTAATATGTGAGAAAATAAGGAAAAAGAACATTAGGAAAGGAGACGGATTGTAAGAATATGCATTACTTAATGTGAAGAAAATAACATTGAGATTATTAGGCCACGTAGAAAGAATAATTTATGGAAGATTTACAAAAATAATATATCCTAATAGTATAGAAAGTATGAGAAGCTCGGGAAGATAAAAAAAAGTGGTACGAATCTGATTTTGAAATACAAAAGAGTTAAAAGTTTGTAATTTATTTTTATCAAACACTGTTTATTCCACTTTTTTGTGATGGTATAACCCTACCGGTTTCAAGGCTTTCACCTCGCCTTCAGGAGAGCGCAAACAAGTCTTGTTTGCGCTCCCCTGAAACCGGTAGGGTTATACCGTTACAAAAAGGGGAATCAACAGTGTTTGATAAAACAAATTACTTTCTCTTTAAACCTCCACAATGTTAATGCCTTAACTATAAACAACAACAGGGTTAAAAGTACTTGTAATAGGAGAGTGTGCATAACGAGTTCTATGAACATGGCAAAAACGAAAGATGTGTGCCATGATCGAATGGTGTTCATATGTTTTCTCTATGTATATATGTTACTCCTATAGAGACATGGTGTGATGGTGATTAATATGATTTACTGAGATCTTAGGCGCAAATGTCGATGAACTGAAGCCTTAAATTTAACAATATCGTGATTAAATGAGGCAACTAAGCTATTTCTTTATTACGTCCTATCATTTTTATTAATTCTATTCTCCTTCCCATGTTCTTTGTGGGTTGAAACTCATCACCTGGATACAGGACCACAACACGTGTCTCTTCTGTGACGCTTCTATGACATGTGCCCATTTCAGCTACATAATTTTTTTCTGCACAAATCTGCCATCTTTTTAAATCAGTTTTTATTTTACAACCATTTATCTGATTCATTCAAAAGGATTTATTTACGATTTGAATTTGTAATATCTGCCTCAGGAGACGATTTATCTTTTTAGCATTGTTCATCATTTTCTCTCAAGATCTTCCTCATCTAACGATATCTTTAACTTCGCACATATCTCAGGAGAATGCATGATTGAATGCCAGAATATCTTATTACCAAGCAATTATCTTATGTTAGGTAAAAGATACCAGTGTCCGAAAAAAAAGTATAATGACGGTTTTAAGTCCAGTTTTACACTGCGTGGTATAAATACTCAGAACTGGGTTACTGTAGAACAGGAGTGAGGCCAATGTAAGGCACCGTGGTTGAAGGGGTGGCACTTTTTTAAACGGCCAGACACGACCATGATAAAAATGTGAAAAGAGCACCCTGTATTGAGTCGCCAGATGCCAACTGGAAAACTGTGTCCAAAATGCTGGAAGATATGGAGAACCAGTCCAGGACTCTTAAATCCTTGTCTGCGATGGACTATCTAAGTAAATCAGAATACAAACATCTTATATGGACAATTATTTTATTCATTTAATTACATGATTTAAGTTCTGATTAACGTTTGAATTTTAATCATAATAACGTTAAATAAATTATCAAAAGTCACGAACAAATTTATAACTAACACGTAAATGAATAATTAAATTAAAATCACTTAATTGAAATATAAGGAGGAACCGAAGTTTGAACAAAAGGTGAAAATTAAGTGTGATTTGATTTCAAATAAGAGTATTGTTAGAAAAATTGCATTAGATTAAATTTCTAAAGATATATTAATGTTTTGTAAGGTATTATTAAATATTAAACTAGTAAAATTCACTACTTTTAAAATAAAATAAATATTTCTGTCACATCTATGAAAAATATCAACAGATCTAATGCTAAGACGAATGTTTACGAGACCCGTCATTGTTGTAAAATTTAGCAATGGATTCTGTGCTGAAATATAATATAAGAAATTGAACTATCTTCTAAGGAATCTAATATTTCTTCTTCTTTGGCCATGTTTATTCCGGTTGATAGAAAAGCTTGAAGTTCATTCAAAATAAAAATGTTTGGAGTAGAGGAGAAATGCAATGACCTGACCCTTCAAGATAATGGTGCAAGGAAATCGAAGTGAAGTGTTCGAGGGGCTGAAAAAATGTAGCAGAAATTACTTGATTGATTTTTTTCTAGAACCGAAATTATTTCTGATTTTTGTTAAATTAAATTTATCATAGAAGATATGTAATATCATAAGATTTTAATTGCTTTGAAGTATCCATTTAATAAACTATGAGGAGTAGATGAAATATAAAAAGGTTTTGCAAAGACAACCAAAGTTAACAATTAAATAGAAGACACGCAAATGTTTTCGTTATGCATTAATTTTTTGTGCAACATTTAGAATTTACATCGTTTCTATGTACAAGTGAACTGTTGGGTACAAATACGTACCAATGCAAAAAAAGCTAAATTTTGTGTATATAGTATAGAGAAATGCTTCAATTGCCATGGCCTTTGACGAAATGGTCTTATTTCTTAACCACTTTTATATATTTGTCCTAAATACACACTCGGCATTCAAATCCTTACGCATATTTAAATCTGGTTGGATGTGGATGTATGATAATTTCAACAATTTCTCATCACAAGATACCGATATAAATGATAACCTCCGGTGTCTAGTTGGTGATACGCTTCAGTCAGTCAACCGGAGGCTTCTGGTTGAAATCACTATACTAGCCAAAAAAAATAGAGTTCGCAGTCTGTTTTTTTTTTCAATGAAACTCTTCAATACCTTTAGGCAAAACAATATAATATTTGAGTAATGTAAAAAAAATGTGACGTCAACTATGAACACTTCCTTATCTTTCTCTATAAATATACAAGGATGTCATATTAAATAAATAAAACTCTTATGACCGGATGTTACCGATTTTTGCCAAATATTTATTTATACTCGTGACATTTCACACTAATTAATGAAAGAAACTACTAAGACAAGAATTTACTAATAATGAAATATTTATAGAATTTTTATTCGTTTTCATATTTAATCACTTAATTGGTTTATTTTTTAATAAATGTCGTATAAATTAAGGAGTATTCAATTACATAAGTTTAATCATCGTCCTCAGGGAAAAACATGCCGATTAAAATAAATTTTCGAGTTAAGACTACCAAATGGCACTAAAATTACTCTTTTTTTTTACGTGCATAAGTGGCGAAAGTATATTTCAACTCCTTGAAGCGGCAAGGAAGGAGTTGAAATATACTTTCGTCATATGTTGTTTATAGTTAAGGCACTAACGTTGTGGAGGTTTAAAGACATTGTAATTTATTTTTATCAAACACTGTTTATTCCACTTTTTTGTGACGGTATAACCCTACCGGTTTCAAGGCTATCACCTCATCTTCAGGGGAGTGCAAACAAGACTAAATGCTGTTCGAACTGGTACCGATATACACGCTTCAACGGTTGGAGGCTGAGGGGTGAGGGAGGCACGGGACAATTTCGGCCAAGAGCGGAGAACTTTTGGAACAAATCCTCTAATTTATTCTGAAATGGCTAATCATTGTCACTGTGAGAATCATACTTTTTCTATCGATGATGCCCAATTCTTATATATCAGTGGTAACGGAAATAAATTGGACAGATTAGAGACCCTAGAAATTTCTAAGTCAGTACACCGATCCGAACATCTGTTGAACAGTTATTTCCCAAAAATCTCTCCACTCTTGGCCGAAATTGTCCCGTGCCACCCTCACCCCTCAGCCTCCAACCGTTGAAGCGTGTATATCGGTACCAGTTCGAACAGCATTTAGTCTTGTTTGCGCTCCCCTGAAGATGTGGTGAAAGCCTTGAAACCGGTGGGGTTATACCGTCACAAAAAGTGGAATAAACAGTGTTTGATAAAAATAAATTACAATGTCTTTAAACCTCCACAACGTTAATGCCTTAACTATAAACAACATATGACGAAAGTATATTTCAACTCCTTCCTTGCCGCTTCAAGGAGTTGAAATATACTCGTACTTTCGCCACTTATGCACTTAAAAAATGAGTAATTTTAGTGCCATTTGGTAGTCTTAACTCGAAAATTTATTTTTGGAGCTTCGCCACTATAATTCTCAACAGGCGATATTACTAATGCGGGTTTATTGAAAAGTGGCTTTTATATAAATTAATAAATAAAAACAACCTTTTATATAAATTAATAAACAAAATCATTCACTGATTTATTTTCTTGTTTTCGAGCATTGCTTACATATGTTATATGATACAATCCGATCGCACCGCCACCTACCCTGTTATGAGAGACAAAATAAGTTCCCTTCCAGCGCGATCTACACTAGAAGATCGAAATTTTCTCAATTTTTATGAGCCGAATAGGACTCTTCTAGTGGCGACGACTTGAGTTTGAAAAAATAGTAGCAACGACGGACTTAAAGTATGACGTCACGGAAAAACGAATATGATTAGCAACGCAGTAAATATACTCATAAAGCGACGTAAAACCTGGAGTTCAAACATCCTAGCAAGTTTCCAGTACTTTCATAGAAAACTCTCTTTTGACGCTACTATGTTAGATCAGAGTAGGTAATTGATTCGACGATGAACCGATATAAGATCTCTGCGGAGATTATTGACTCGATTATGATCGCAGTACCACAAAATGTGATCTACGGATTGATTCAGATGGTCGCAACAAATTACAACAAAGTGAAGGAATTAGATTGAAAAATTAAATATGTATTGAAAAATTAAATGTTATAAATAATAAAAACTACTAAGGTATTAAGCATTAAAGTCACCTATAACAGTATTAAGGTATCAACTTTAAAGTTAAGACTTTTACTTCGCTGCCTTGGTTCAAACAGCACCTTAAAAATTATAAATATCTCTTCCGTGACGAAATTAGTTTATCCATAGTTCATGTTTTATTGTCCTTTTCCATTACCTTCTCCTTTCACAGTATTTCGTTCCATTTGCAAATATTATATTTTGTTTTTAAATTTTTTTTTATTTAATGCTTTAAGATCAAGTATTTTTTTTCTTTTAGAACGTAAACTTGCGTAATAACCAATCGGCGTAACTCTTTGTTTAGTTGGTTGGAAGACAAATAAAGTTGAGTAATAAACTCGTCATTTGTATACTTTAAAAGAAAAATAGTCTAAAATAAATAAATTTATATGAGCCAAACATGGCCGTGGTAAAGGACTGAAAGAAGCCAAATAAATGCTGCAGAAATGTGAGCATTAAGAATAATGCAATTTATTGAAATGAAAGAAGTGATTAAGGTGTGCCTAAGAATAATGTATTAAGTAAGATTAATAAGAGTCTTATGAGATGGTTTAGGGATGGTAAAGAGGGACACGTGTAAATATTTGAGCAAACTGGAAAAACCTACACAGTTTTTTTATAAAAGCGCTACAACTTTTTTAATTTTTTCCGATTAAATATTTAAAATTATTTCTAAAATAAAAGTTCATTTACATTTAACTTTAGCCAGATGATTTTTTAGTGCATCATTATACAATGGATTTACGTTTGAATTTATTTCCGCCATTCTTTTTGTAACAAATAAAAGCTTTTCCCTACATCTGCACCACTATATTATAGCCAAAGTAATACCCTAAAATGATTGTCATAAAAATGGCTGGTGTATCACTGAGGCAATAAGATCTTTATGGGTTGGATTCGGTTGCTGTGTTTGCTCAAATCATCAGTTCGCATAAAATTCGCGTGCCCTCTTCCACATCGCTGGATCTACCCTCGTCTCTTTTCATCCACCCCTTACACAAATCTCTCAGAATTGGTACGTTCCACCTCCCTTGGATTAGTGAGAATTTCATTTAAGTGCAGAGATGTAATAAACGTATAATGAACTAAGACTATGTTTCTCAAATTAAAAATATTAATTAACATCCCTTCTGCAATGCATAAAACACCCTGCCACATGTGAAATTATGATTGCGAATTTTATTTATTTACTCGTAACTACTAGACAACTGAGGGTTAACTTTTGTCATCCTTGGAGGTTTCGTCATCGTTGGAGGTTTCGCAAGAGAAATTATGTGCTGTTTATCAGTCACACATTTATTTTATTTACTCTTGATATAATTGTGTTGTTATTTTGTATTTCAGTACCTATAAACCTATGCGTCTCATTGATCGTTCAAAGATAATTAGAAGTTTTTTCATACATTATTAAAATTTAAACCTTAAAAATATTCATTAAATGTGAAATGGCTGTAAAAATAACTTCTAAAACTTTGACAATTCCGCATTGGCGATATGGATATGTTTTGTTGAAAGTAGTGGCCGGACAAGAGTGGGACTGTTTTATGTTTTGGAACCTTATCTCTATTTCATTGTTAATAAGATATGCTTCCTCCCCAGGAGCTTTGGATGCACGGTGCCCAGAAAAAGCATAAGGTACATGTAATATATATTTTACATTAAGAGAGAAGAGAACAAATCACCATGTTTTCGAATAAAAACCTTACAACAATAACATAGATTATTATGACTTTTTTTAATTGTATTACACTTTTGTTGTGTACAATAAACATTTACTTACATATTCATATTTGGTGGCATCAACGTCAAGTACTCTGATCCCCCACTTTATATTGTGCCCTCTATAAAACATGTGTAATGGGTATACATTCTTTAATTCATAAAATACAACCTTTGAAGATTTATTGTTATTGGACAATCTCTCAATACCATCAAGAAGTGTTAGAGAGGCTTTAACTGAAAACCAGACTGATTTTTTTAATGTGTTGATAATGACATATAAACAATAAAAAAATAAAAAAAAATAATTTGAAGTACAAAATATTTTGTTTTTTAATAAAAATAAAAGTAAAATATTTGGAAGGTGTTTTTGGAATATTTTCATCTCGTTATTGAAATTATATACGTTAGTACATATTTGCAAGCTGATATTAATGATTCTCAAAACTTAAGTATTTTTATCCTTGTTACGGTTGTATGAAATAAATCAGGTATATATCGAAAGTAATTATCTTTGTTGATTGCTGACAAATATTGAAAGTAATTAAAAATTTAAAAAAAAGTGCTCGCTCCACAGCCCGATAGCATATTAATGAAACTAAATAGGTGCGTGCTTTGCAGTCTTTATTCGTCCTGTTATAAACGGAAGAAATGTTAACCTCGTCCGTTTGAATGTATTATCAGTCGATTTAATGGTCTAAATGTAAAACTTAGTTAAAATGCAAATTAAATTTTGGCAGGGACCTTTGAAATATATGGTAACCAGGTTAAAAGTAATTTTTCGGGTCCAATCTTTTTACGGTTTCCTATATAAGATTAAATGAATTCGTACAATTTGATTCAATAAATATCCAAAAAATATGTCAACCTTTTTTTTTTATTTGAAGTAATTTTGACGTTGTTAAAAGAAATTATGTTTTTTATATTATATTAAAATAGTCTGATGAATGCTTTGGCAGAATCCTTTTTTATGCAAATATAGATGACCTCCGTGGCCCAGTTGGTAAGAAACCTATCGTTCGGAGGTGGCGAGTTTTATTACCGTTGGTACTCATTTTTGTAAAAGAGTATTAGACTGTCTTAAACTTCAAACCTAATCAACATATTTCTGGTTGGTTGTAATAGATTGCCACATGATAATAATCCCACCAAATCATACTACAGTAACGAATGCGTATACTAGAATCCAATCGTAAGCCTTTTTTTGTTTATATTTTCAATTAACTCTTAAACATTAGCTGAATAAATATACATTTGACCTATTACATCATCATCATAATTTTTTCACTTCATTTTAGGTTGGAGTTGCAGCTTCAATAGTGTTCATCTCAAATCACATGAGTAGTGTCGACATTAATGGAGAGCAGCGCAGATTTTCAAAATATTTAATTTATTTTGGAAATTTTCCATAATTAATACTTTTCTACAGGATTTAGTGCATCCAAAGGACAATTTTATATGACGCGGTCAGAAAGCAAACTTTCCTCAAGGGCACTCTTATTCAGGATTCGAACCCTCTATAATATTAAACAAATCACGTCTCTCAGCTAGAACAACGCCCAAGTGAATCCTGTATAATCACTATCTTCGTAGACAGCAGATTACTGCTACGTGACAAATTCTTCCAATCAACTGAAACTATAATATATATGTTATATGAGGCCTTAAATAAAAGCCAGACTGAATTTTTTTTTAAATATGGGTTTCAACTGAAATTAAACCCGCAACCTCCGGGTAAGAAGTCAGGCATCTCACCAACTACGTCACGGAGGTCGTTAAAAGTCATGAAAACGATGTTTTAGCGAATGTCATATTTTTCTCCGTCGATCAAGATTTACTGCGAGAATTAACGAGCCTCAAATTGATTACCATCTTTTAAGATTTTTATCGTTACAAATATAAAACAAGATGGGAAATTAATTGTTATCAAAATTGAACTGAAAATGTTTCGTTTCTATTTTGAATTTGTTTTGTATTGTACTTTCGTTAAATACAGTACAATCTGGTGGTTTTATTACCATGTGGCAATCTCATCCAAGCAATCGGAGGGTTGTGAAACTAGACAAGAACGTTTTAAAATATTGTGTATTGGAATTGAATCGTAACCCTCGAGTTGAAAGACAGTCGAGTTGCTTTTTAGGTCACGGAAGTTGGCTTTGACGTTGACAGAGTTTAAAGTTTTATTTAAATAAGCCAGTACAAAGTTAAATCTAACTTTTAAACTTGATCACTCTTCACAAAAAAAGAAAAAACAACATTGAATATACAGAATTTTCAATTCTTTTTTTAAATTTTTGTATGTTACGACTTTAAAATGAATAATTGTCTCATTGTGTACCTGTTTAATAACATCGATAATGCGACGTAGATTGAAATTCTCCACGCTAAATTTTGTACAAACTGTCGTTTGATTATTTGACTCAACATTTTATGGATGAATCCGGGTGCAATTATGTCTATCATCCATTTTACGGCACATAACTTTGTTCGTTATTGAAATAGGCTTTTTATCCCTCTATTTCAGAAGTTTTCAACCTTTTTTTGTTGATTTAACCACTTTGACATATTAACCACTTTGACATATTAACCACTTTTCTCATCCAATGCTGTTAGATGTATCAATACGAATACTTTTTAAGTCGTATCAATCTAGGTAAGTACTCAAATATCACTGGCAAAATAATAAGGATCCATAGTCTAGTGAATAGTTGACTTATTTTTTATTAAAGGGTCCCGGTTTTTAACTTTCAAATATAATTCCGCCTAAATGTATTGATAATTTTTTATTTTCAAAATCACGCAAGATATTTCCTAAAATCAGTTAAATTAATAACCAAAAATGAAACTTAAATATGTTTTGAGATTTTCGCGGTTCTTCTTATTGATTATGTAAGGTTTTTCGGAGTATTGTATTGTATGGTTTGGCTTATTTTTTCTGATATTTCGAAAACGTTGCAGTTTTTATCTCCACGGCTTGTTTGTAATCAACTTCTACCATGCTCATTTGAGTTATCAAATCAGCGTAGTAATCTAGAACCGGGAGGAACTCATGCACTCACTTTACGGTTGAGACTACACTTTAGATCAAGCAGTATCTGGTGCGCATTCACTTATGGCGAAGTTGATTACAGACATACCCTGACGATGAAAACTGCAACGTTTTATAACGTTTGCATCATAAGCTAAACTATTATAGATATATATATATATATATATATATATATATATATATATATATATATATATATATATATATATTTAGATTCTTAGGTACTGAAAACCACTTTATTCTATTCAATACCGTAACAATGTTCTAATTATTTGCGTTAATCTTTCTTGGTGCTTGCTTTTACATTTTGCATTACAGATTTTATTTCCAGAGGGTAAAATACTGTCTAGATTCATTTAGTTACAATTTTTCTTATTTTGCTTTTAAAATTAATTTCTTATTATATATTATTTTAAAAGCATCGGACTTAGTTTTCCTAACCTCTTGGAAAATATTATATTCCTTTAGGGGTTCGTAGATCATAAGTCGAAACCTCTGGTCTACATAAATACAGGAAATGGGAAGTATGACGTTAGCACGCTCACTTACTGTCGTTAACGTCAAGGCTTTTAAACCCCTCAAATGAGCTTTTGGTATTTCCATTTAAAAGTAATTATGATAGTCAGAACCGTAAAGTTTTCTTCAATAAACTCGTTAGGTTTTTGACGTTTCTGAAAATTATCAAAAATTTTCGCTAATTTTTCCCTAATTTTTTATGGGGTATAAATTTCATCATTAAGAAATAATTTGATTATATTCAAAATCGGAAGTTCTTGCCTTTTTTCTGAGAGCCTCATTTAGACGTTTCCGTCAAATTCTCTTTTACGCTGACTTTTTTTTTGACAGTTTTTTTTTAATTTTAATAACTTTTAAGAAATTAACTCTTATATTTTCTTCTCTTAAGTTTTGTTTAATTTATAAGATTGAAAAGTTCTTAATTTAAAAAAAAAAGAACAAACGGTCCAAATAGGAAAATTCACGTAATACGAGTATGTGATAGTTTAAAGAATATCTTTTTTGTTGTTGTTCCATAACAAAGTATCATGATCAAGCCAGCTTGTAAATTCTGGTGGAAAGAGGTCTGAAAGTAAGAAATAATCGAAATATCAATAAAGAATATTAAGTGTCATTCACGCGATCATAGACATTGACAATGCTGCCTCTGGTGTTTTATAAGTGCGATGAAGCTAGTTCAAAAACTTAAATAAGATTTTCTAGAATCCACTGTCTTTAGTTAACCATAAAAATTATAATTGAATAACAATTGAACTAGGGACTTGAAAAAAATTAAGTTATAACTTTACAAAGTTGCGTTCCTTTGTAAACTGATAAGTTATTCCATTCCTTCCTATTTTCCAAATAATATTCTTCGTTAAAACTCTCCAAGTTTGATAACTACAAATTTAATAACACATC
This sequence comes from Odontocerum albicorne, assembly GCA_949825065.1. Classification (NCBI taxonomy): domain Eukaryota; kingdom Metazoa; phylum Arthropoda; class Insecta; order Trichoptera; family Odontoceridae; genus Odontocerum; species Odontocerum albicorne. The sequence goes on along the minus strand of OX463854.1, from coordinate 10,160,359 downwards.
CCAGCTAACTGCTTTGCACTTGAATAGATGTACCGATAATCAATTCCTTTGAGGCATCGAAGCATTCCCTTTGTGCGGTGAAGGAGGGTGATTTTCAAAGCTCGCTATTATAATGCACCCCAAACATCAAACACATGCCACGGCTTATACTGACCAGTGCTTTAGGGTGAGGTAAAGTCCAGTCAGGTTTTTAGTCCATCTCAAAGCTTAACACATTATAGTCCATGGATTTATTTGCAGGTTTTATAAAAACTTTGCATAAAATATATAATATCTATAGATCTTATGAAAACGGCTAAAATCGTTTATTTGCAGGTCTTACGATAACTTTGCTAGCAGTGTATGTTATATAGTATGTGCAGGTTTTATGAAAACTTTACTATCAGTGTATATTTGCGGGTCTTATAAAAATTTTGCTAGTAGTGTATTTTTGTAGGCCTAATGAGAACTTTGCTAGTTGTATTTACATGTTTAATGAAAACTTATTTAAAACATTGCTATACGTGTTTATTTGCAGGTCTTATGAATATTTTTCTGAAAATATATATTTGCAAGCTTTATAAAAAAACTTAGCTAGTAGTGTAAACATGTAAGTAAGCTTATTTTCAGTTTTAAATGAAAAAAATGCTAACCTTTTGTATCATATTTTTGCTATTTCAAGACGGCCTTTGTGGCCCAGTTGTTAAGAAAACTGCCTGACCCGGGAATAACTGGTTCGTTTCTTGTTGAAACTTTATTAATTTTAAAACGGATTCCAGCCTGGTTTTTATAATAGATCTCTTTAACACCGTTTTCATTGGTTTAAAAAGATCATCACATGACAATAAAACCTCCAGGTTGTACTGCATACGACGAAATTGTACATAATACAACTTTAGAATTCTAACAGTTTGCGTTTATGTTAATTAGGTTTGCTTGTATATTTTTGCATTACGGATTCCAGTCAAAGCATAATTCTTTTAACACTCATATTTTTTTTACATAAAATATGTCTAGTCTCTTACTCAAGTAAAGTAATAATAAGATGGAATCCAATGTGTTAATACAAGCATATTATGGGCTTAGGGCAAATCTATCAGTTTGCGTTTGATGTCTCTTCGGACATGTTATGACAAAAGGTTTTCATATTGAAAGTAGAATGTTTGGTAGAAATAAAATGAATTTCATTTCAATATATGTATATCGTGAGGTATAATTGATTGAACGGTAACAAAAAAGGGGCGTATGTTTATGAATTCGCTTTGAGCTGGTACAGACGACATAATTCAATTTTCATGAAATTCCAAAAGTTTCAAATTTTCAAGTATCAGTATTCCGTGCAATCAGTTAATTTATAACGCAAATTCGTGATTTTTAACGAAAATGTTTTCTTTATTAATTAAGGGCTTCTATGGTGCATTTTTGGCATGACAACTTCGGACATGCAAAGAAAATAACGTTATGAATATTTTATGCATAGTTTATAAAAAAAAAACACGTCTCAACAGAATCATAGAAAAAAAGTTGATGAAATAAAACTTTAATGCCAAGCTGATATGTGGTAGATATGAATATTGTCATATTTCTTTGCTTTTATAAAGTTAACATTGAATCGAGTGTTGCGAATGGATTGATTTCAAGTTTTGTTTGTATAAAACACATCGTAATGTTCCGGAATAAAACTGGAAATCTTTAATCATATAGAATTTGAATGACACAATTCTCAGCATAGAATATATATCTTATTGACAGAAATCTTTATAAAAGTTATCAACAACGTTTTTTTATGAACAGCAATATAAAGTGAATCAGAGTGATATGTGAATCTAATAATTGAGTGCTTATGTAATATTATAAACTTCAAAAGTGAGTCAAGAGTGATATGTGAATCTAATAATTGAGTGCTTATGTAATATTATAAACTTTAAAAGTGAGTCAGAGTGATATATGAATCTAATAATTGAGTGCTTATGTAATATTATAAACGTTCAAAGAATAAAGCATTCTCACTCATTATCAACTGCTTTCTTGTTTTAAAAATAAATATTTTTCGTTCAACACTTAAGTCATCTTTTCTTAATAAATGTAATATTTTACATGTATTATAATCATTTCAAGAAGTGACTGCTGTCAAATTATATTTGAAAAATATTATTTTATGTTCCACGTATGATAATAATTATTCAATAGTTATATTAATGTCTTCTCTCTTGAATGTATTTTTTTGTCATCTATTTATTTTCTTTTTTTTATCTTCTTGTTCTACGTGTTCAAGGGTGTGGGCTGAAAAACATCTGGTGTCCCCGTGGCTGGGCTCACCCTGCATTGGTGGGGTGTATCTTGGCCGTGGGGGATGTTATTAGATGAGCCTAGACCTTTTGATATCTTCTGTTTTTTAATGTATTATTTTTTAATGTGTTCTTGAAATGTGTCTAAATGTATTATGTACATACTATGTTGCTATCAACAAACCTGTATTTATTTATTTATATTCGTGGTTTAATATCATGAGAATGAATAAGATGGAAGTGTATAATATGTCATGTGACGTTTGCAGACGGGTCACTGCGTGGGGGGTAGTCACCTTTACGGAATGGATAATCCAGGCTGCGAGTGTGGTTTGGATGATGAAACTATAGACGATGTATTTTTCGGTTGTCCTTTGCCAGACAGATTTGATTTACTAAAAGCCTATATCTTTATCGCGTCCAATAAATGTTGCGTTTCTTCTTTATACGAGAAACTTTTCTATCTATAGATCGATTGTTAACTTTTTGAAGCTTGATCAGTTGAAACATTGAATTATCTATAATTGTTATATTTTAAATTGGTTTTATTGTATTGACTCGTATAATTGCATAATGCCTTTAATTTTATGACACTGATCATCCTACTTTGGTTGGATTGCCTATTAAAAAAAGCGTAACTATCACAACGCTTTTTAACTAACACCTTCACGGACATGAGCACAGCAAATTCTATACTAACATGTTTGATAATGAATTTAATCAACTGATATTCTTTAAATATTGAAAAAAAAATCTTTTTAATTAATCGAATGGAAATTTGCCATCGTCTTATGAGATCCCTTTTTTACTGGAATATAAAATTATGCCTTTCAGTATAATACAATTTTATTTAAAAAAAATCATATGTAGAATAATCGGACCGAAGTTGCCTTTTAATTTTGAAATAACTCTATTATTTTAACCCTTCTTTTCCAATTGGCATCAATTGAGAAAATTACACATATTGTCGTTTTTGCTCGATTATAACTTTTACCCTGTTTGATGTCGAGAAAATTATAAAGCACAAGTGAACAGAAATGTACATTCATGTAGTTCTTTTATGAATAATACATTTTTTAAGTGCAGAACCAAATGCACACATTTGTTATATTCAATTTTCTTAAAAAAAAGCTCATTTTTATGAGTTCAAATAGCACGCAATAAGTGCAACGTGTGAGCGAAATACTTTTTATGAAAATGTATAAAAATTAACAAGAAAACTCTTCGTTGAAATTTCACTACTTTTCCAACAAATGCGGATATTAAAAAAAAAAAACGGAACAATTAAAATTATTAATCTTCATATTTTTTAAATTATATAGCTTCGAAACAATCTATACGAGTAGTATCTACGAGTAGTAGGAGGTGCGAGATATTTGGGAAGATATAGAAAAACATGGCAACACAAAATAAACCAAATTCTGAAAACGTAAAGAGTGAAAAGCCTTTACTAAAGAAGAATATGCAGTACGAAGAATACGGACTTGGAAAATTGAGTGTCAGGATAGTATGAAGTGGTGAGCTGTTCACTCTATCAATCCCAGCAGGGACAGGGTGTAGTGGTGATGAATTTACTTTAATTACGATGTTTAATATTTTTTTATATTAATTATTTATTTTAATCTATCAGTCAATCGTCGTTTTGTTACAACTTTTTTTTTTGTATAAAAAAATTAGATATGGTCCATTTTTTTTTTGGTTATTAATACTTTTTCGATATGCATTAAAAAAATATCAAAATTTTTAAGCCCTTCTGATTTTCGACATTCATTCATAATCATAATTCTAAGGTTCTTCATAAGGGTTGGTATGGTATTATTACAAATAGACCTGTCACACACGTATCAAGTATCTACACCATACATTCCCTCTTCCACAACCTTCGTTTAAGGGGTCTTCTATAATTATGAATGATATTCCTTTAGAAAATTATATCTCATGAAACTAGAATTGTTTTTTGAAAGAATAAAATATATTGTATTTATTGCTTACAAAAAATTTATTTAATGAATCTTATTTATTATAAGATGTAACAAATTTGATATTTTAGTAGAAGTAGTAAAATACATACCTTCAACCACATCTCCCTGACGGGGGGACGACGACGACGACGACACAGAGGACAGAGCGTTAGATTTTCCTATGTCGAAACAGCCTTCGTTTTCTACATCCATACACCTTCTCATACCACTCTTACGATTCCTCTGACTATCTACGTTTCTCACTTTCAAAATATAATTCACTTGGTCCAACCATACTTTCCTTGGTCTTCATATAACACTTTCGTTGTTTACAATACAACCCGGCGAGATTATTGTCATGTGATAACATTTTCCAACTAAATTGGAAGCCAGATTGAAACTCTTTAAAAATAAATAGCATTCTAACGGAAATCGAATCTGTGACCCTTTGGCTGGATAACATACGTCTTTCCACCTAAGCAATAGCGAGATTAATTGATTTGGAATCCAAGGAAATTATGTGTATTATTAACATAACTTGTCAGGATAGACACAATACTTTCAAAATTGGTGTTCAACTGTAACTGTTTTTGTTTTCTAGATTGCCTTTTTTCGGATCATTGTCTTGTTGTAAAAATATATTTTATAGTCAGCAACAGTGAAAAAATATTACCTAAAGCAAAAATGCGCTCATTTTATCATTGCTGAAAGGGTGTCATTTTCTTCAATTCGGTATTTTATTATTTCAATTTTTTTTAAAACGACAAAAAGCAGTCAACTGATTTTGTTTTTATATATCGTCGCGCAAATCACAAAATAGTTCATGCAAGTTTTAGGAGCCTTCGTTATCAGTCTTCATGTGATTTTTTTTAGTGTAAGCAGTCAGCATATTCAAAAACACCCAGTATTAGGATTATTAAAGGTTAATTTTTATACGCTATTTACTAATACAATTCACCTGGATATATTGAGCAATAATACAACAAATATTATTAAGCATTTTAAAATTGAAATACTCGTAGTAAGTGAATCTGCTTCATATTTAGAACGTAGTACTGAGTGCCTTAAAGCTGAAAACAAAAGCAGCATATTAAAGCATTTTGACAGTTAAAATTGCACCCAAGCGAAGCCGGATAAAAAAAGCTTGTTCCGAATACAGCGCTATCGAATTACTTAAGGGAGAAAAATCGTAGGAAGTGAGGGAATGAGAGAGAATGGTGAATGTTGCGAAGGGACATGGCGAGGGGATGATATGAGAGGAATGGAAAGGGCGAGAAGATGAGGAAATCGATTAACGCATCGCCGAAGGGTGGTTAGCGAAAAAAAGGGATTTTTACACGCATTTATTCTTTCTGGAGTGCACTTGAGATTTTTGAAAATGCGAGGCGAATTAATTAATCACATTTTTCGTGACATATCAAGTAGCTGAGAATTTGTTAGTCAGGGATGAATAACCAATAAAAGGAAAAATGAGTATTTTTTTCAATAAATGTTAATCGTTCATAAACCACGAATTATTGTACTAAGAGTCACAATAAAAAATATTGCATAATTTTTTTTTCACGTGTGGTCACTCTCTTAAGATAAGCATACATAAAAGAAATTAATTTTATAATAAAATATTTATTTTTATTCAATACATATATATGGGAGACTAAAATATTCGTGTCCGATTAATTTTCAATCTTATATTATATGACCATATTTCCTAGTTCTCGTACATCCTTTGAATACCAAAATACAAATTGCGAAATCCTTTCTACCTATATACTAACCAACTCATTAGACGCTATTCTAGACATCATGTTTTATGGTTCACTTCATTTCGAACAATCTTCCTGGCTCAATCAGATGTGCTAGATATTTCTTAATATTTTAGAATAAAAAAGATAAGTGCTCGTATAATTTATCTCAAAATATTCCAATGCTTAATTTCCGTATAATTCCATATTTATCCCTAATTCACCTTGAGATTTTTAAATTTTTTATTTTTATTACATTTTTCTTCAGTTTTCATACATTATTTAAAAGACACGCTCATGCATACCAATAATAATTAAAACACAAAAGCTGGTAGATTGAAAAAAAATTGCTTTAAAGCAATAAATCCGCCAGATGTATGACTTTTGAAAGAAATATGTGACTTAATATATTCCACTTAAAAAAGAAACAAAAAAAATAAGATTTAACAATTAAGTGCCTCATCATTCAAAATGAAATAACATGATTCTCGAAATTGCTACTTGATCCTCTTCAAAGGAACAAATTGTCCTTTGAGACTTTTTTATGCTTTTCAAAATTTAATTTTAAATGTGGAGTAGCTACAAAAAAAAGTCTCCCAGAGTAATTTTTCGTTTGAAAATATGGTTATTTGCTTCTTCATTAGCCCAACGGATAGGGAAGTTCATGTTTAGAGGTACTTCATGCAGTGTCGAGGGAAAAGTTGGAATTAATTTCTCCCTTACCAAAATAGGGTGACTCCCCCTGCAGTGGTATTTGACTATATATTATTTCTGATTACCTAATACTCAGTTTGATTTGTGGAAACAATTAACTATCTTTATTGAAATATTATGTTTTTTTGTACTAGTTTTATTTATATCGTGTACCCTAGAGAACAGAGACACAATGTTCATTTTTATTGAAATTAACTTTTTAAACGCGATGTAGTCATATTTCTTAATTTTTAATAGTATTAAATATTACGAAAGTGAACGAATGAAAAAAAAATTTTAATATAAAAATAATTTTTAGCCCCTTCATAAAATTTAGCAACAACCCCATCATATGTATCATCTTTCAACAAGTACACAAAATAATTAAAATAAATAAATACATAAAATAAGCAAAATTACTCGTCATGTTCTATGCCTTCTAATGTATAGTATGTTATATTAATGTAATATTTATACAGATATGCAAAGGAATATAATTATATTTACTTTAAAATAATATGCAATTATCAAAAGTAAAATTTAATGTATCATTTAAATATATATTTTCATCAAATCTTAAATCAAATTTCAACAACGTTAAAATTATAAATTTATTCAAACAGGTTTGAAAATTTATGTTTTCTTTTCATCTTCCATAATTTTTATTAATTTTAACTTATACATAATAAAACCTTACCAGTAATCTAAGATGCGTACTTTGACGTGGGGATGGGGTCTTATTCAATTCCTGGCGGTAACTAAAATATTAAAAAAATCCCAGTGTGGTTTAAGAGCTTGCCTGGTAACCATTTTCGCATACGCTAGAAGTATGCGACAGTTGATGAATTTTAAGATACGGTACTATTTCTAATAAGTAAAGATTTTTTGTTCGGGCTTTGCTGGTTTGGCTGTATCTGTTGATTGAATATTGGTTTCCATATTCATCAGAAAGAAACACCGTCCGCCCTAAGCTTTCCTACAATATTAATCAATTATATGTGTATTTTTTTAATAACTGCGTATACATCAAGACAGAGAGAGGCCAACCAAAACACGTAAGTTGACAAAATCTATGTTACATGCATATTCTAGTGATTATGATTCCGAAGGATTGATATTGAGGCTGAAGACAATATTGTCTTTTGGCAACGGTCTTTGATATTTCCACATCACAAGTTCGTTTGATAGATATACAATAATTCAAACAAATTAACACCTTCTTGAACAATTCCAAGGATTTCTTTTACTTGTTACATTTCCTTCTTTCAAAATATGTTTCACTCGATCCAAACAAACACTCCTTGATCTTCCTCTTACACGCCTTCTACTCACATTTGCACTATTTATTTATCTTTCTGCATTCGTTCGTTCAATACACCCAAACTATTTCATAGATCTTCATGATCTTACTTAATACACCAGCCTTAAGTTCACAACATACCCAATCACTTCATTCCACATTCTATCATGCTTTGTCACCCAATTTATTATTCTCAGTGCAAGTATTTCTACACCATTTATTTGACTGCTTCATCGGAATAGCAATTTGTTTTTTTTTTTAAATTCAGATCATATGAATATGAATTTCCATTCTTTATGAATTTCCATTCTTTATTTCATGTTATAATTTATTCGTCAAAAATAAAACTTTTGAATAGTAAAGTAACATTAAACTTTATATTAAACATGTCCTAGTAAATGCCATAAATTTCCAAGCCCCATCGGCATCGTTTACTTTAGGCAATGACTAAATGCCACGTGCGGCAGATATTTCAAATATGAGTATGTTAATCAGACTCTGGATTATTTTTATTTATTTAAAAAAATACGTATTTCCTTATTTTTCTTTCGATGTTTTCAAATCTATTAGATAAATATTTTGTTATACACATATACCATCACGACGTTGTCCTATCGGGGTAAGATAAATATTTTGTTACGTAGAAGAAGAAAAAGCGGTAACGGTTGTGTAAAAATAAACCGAATAGAATTTTCTTATTTTTAACAGGATATCCATCAAATAAAAAAAAAATTATATCAATCGAAAATTAAAAGCTCATATAATGAATTGTATTAACCACAATATAGTGAATTGTAATATCCATGATAATATATTCCTATTAGAGACATAATATTATCGACACATCCTTCGACCACACAATACAAATATATTTTTTATTTATCAGCGGTAAAATGTACCTTAAAATAACCTTCAAATTTCGAGCAGTATGTGCGTTATTCAATAAAAAAGAAAGAAAAAACTATTCCAAACATTTTCATTAAAAAATAAATGAACTTTTACGAATATAATTATAATTTAAAACAACAGATACATACGTATGCAAACACACACATCAATATTCACAAGGTTACATTAATATACAAAGTATAAATTCCGCTTAAATAAATTCTAAGTTATATTCTACGTGTTTTGAAATATAAAATGTATAAGAACACTTAACATCGGGTAGTAGCGAAGTGTGTAGAATAAACTGTGGTAAAGATGAAATGGAATTTCTTCATCGCGTGCTGAATGCTGAGCGTTGTGGTCCTATGCTCCATCTGAAACCTGGTGCACTACCTATCTCCACCCTTTCCAGTCCTGGGCCATGTACAATGTACTGTTCGGAGAGAATGCTGTTAAATCTTTTAATTTTGTCCACTAATCTTATAACATAATTTCTCTTTTTTTGGTTTCCATCCACTGTCCCCATGATCACCAGTTTCTCTAATTCATCTTAAAACATACTTTCTTCTTTCTTGGTTTCCATCCACTGTCCCCATGATCACCAATTTATCTCACTCATCTTATAACATACTTTCTTCTTTCTTGGTTTCCATCCACTGTCCCCATGATCACCAATTTATCTCACTCATCTTATAACATACTTTCTTCTTTCTTGGTTTCTATCCACTGTCTCCATGGTCACCAGTTTCTCTCACTCATCTCATAACATACTTTCTTATTTCTTGGTTTCCATCCACTGTTCCCATGATCACCAGTTTCTCTCACTCATCATATAACATACTTCTTTCTTTAGTTTCCATCCACTGTCCCAATGATCACCAATTTCTCCAGATTCTCGTTATACATCCTATGTTAAAATTCTTTTCCTGTATTTTGTTGAAAGTATTCAGTAATCCATAATTTTGTATGATATAGACGCTGGTGCGCGTTTGCGGTTCATGGAATACGAAGCAACATACACAATACACATATCGAAGAAATTCACTATATTTATTTCTTTATCATCGTCCACATTTACACTCCATACAGTGCAAGGGAGAGTACTAAATATTTAACTAGACGGAGTTTGATTCGTCTGAGTTGAACTATGAAATACAAAAATGATGTCAGATGTGTATGCATAAAAAAATAATCTTCTTCAATTTCAAAGAGAAGCGTGGAGAAAATGAAACCACAATTTATACGTATTCTTAATTCCAGATTCAGGTCTCGGTTCATAAAAATATATATCGTTTTAATGAAAGCGCTTTACGCGACCAACTGGAGGATTCTAAAAGCGCCAACCCTCCAATAGATGTTCAACAGACACTAAGTGTAAATCAGACATGAACACTTGAGGAAATTGAGAACCAACACAAAACCTTTGGTTGAGAGATTAGCGTGTTACTAACTAGATCACAGATGTTCTGTATTGTATAACAGTCCAACTTTTCTAATTTATTACCGTGTGGCAATCTCTTCCAATCAACCAGAAATATGTTACAGAGATCGGAAGGGAAAACCAGACTCGAACCCTTTTTAAAAATAATCGGATACCAACTGGAATAGAAACAATAACCACCAGGTTGAAAGACAGGCGTCTTATCAACTAGCATCTTAAAACAAACAACGATATTCATAAAACAGTTACTTATTATAGTCACATTTTGTTGTGTTCTGTTTTACACAACGAGCGTCTAGAAAACTTCTGTATTATCAATCTAGAATCTATTAATGAAGACATATGTTTTAAATTTGCAAGTTTTATGTTTATTCTTTATCTTCGCATAATATACAAAGAGTGATGAAACTCAAATATTGTAATGATTTCCAAAAGTTTAGTACCCCTGACGATCCCCATCATATAATGATATTTAAAATCCGATGCCACGTCAGCTCAAGTCAACTTTATGTAAATTTATCGGAAGGGGTGTCATTTTGTGCGATTATAACAACATACCTCATTACACATTGCATGATATTCCTTTCTAATTATGTACTCATAAAAATATGTAGTATGACGATGTATGACTGATAAAGGAAGAATCTTATTCGATAGAATGTGAACCTGGGACTGATGTACTAAACATAATAAAGAAGAACACTCTGAGGTGAGTTTGTTGAAAGTAGGAAAAATGAAATATTGATAACGCATATCCTCAGAGTGAACTTAATTGGGAATCGAAAGTATGGTTGGACAATTTGAAGGCAATTTAGAAAGGAAAAATTTATAAAATAAAAGAAATTAAAATTGCTCTATGATAAAATATTCGGATGTTAAGAAGTTGAAATGAAGGACATAAAAAATTAATGCATAGATAAAATTGATGTGTTAAAATTGATGTGAAAAGCTTTAAGATGGTTTGTACATGAGTAGAGTATGAATGACGAAAGAATGACTCAGCGATTATACATTTCAGTGCAAGGTGGGCATGGGAGAGATAGATCGAGGAAAACGTGGCTAGATCAAGTGGATTAAATTTTGAAGAGGATTGTACATAACGTGATGCAGGAATGTGGAGGAGGCGAAGATTTGTGATATGTGATAGATACGTTTGGAGATCTGTTCTCTGTCCATACTGTAATAATATTATTTGCGAAATTTGTATGTGGTGATTGAAAAATTCTGGTGCCCTGAATTTTATTGCTATCGTAACAGAGAAACGTTGTGATAGTATGTGTATAATCGAAAGTCATGCTTCATGGATTTAAAATTTTACTGTACAATATGGTAGGTTTATTACTAAGTGGTAATATTTTCCAACCAACCGTTCATTTGTTCAACTAAGTTTAGAGTGAGATATGAAGATTTACATTAGGGTGTTAGAGACAAAAAACTATGTACATACAAACTATCACGCCATTTCTCTGTCGGGGCATGCAGCAAGGACAGAGCGCCAGGTACTGCTTTACTGACACACATCTTTTATATGTGTCTTATACATCCATACACATGTCCATACAACTCCTACGATTTCTCTGGCTTTTCACGATTTCGTCTTTCAAAATATCATTCACTCAATCCAATCATACTTTTCTTGGTCTTCCTGTACCATGCCATCCACCCACATTAGTACTTTATATTTATTTCATTTGTCTTTCTTCATTCATTCAATATGTATGCTCAAACCATCTCAGAGTGCTCTTCTTCACCTTACTCAACACATCAGCCTTAAGTACATATTCATCCCTAAAAACTTCGTTCTGTCATACTCGTATATTGTCACCTCAGTTCTCTATTACCCTCAGTTCAAGCTTTTTCAACGCATTTATTCTGCTCCTTTATATATTGTTACACGTCCATGTTTTACTCAAATACATCAAAGTTGGTACTAAAATACTGTTTAAAATACTTAGAAGATTTTGATACTGTCCAGATGGAGTATAAATTATTTATTTTCTCAATTCAGGCTTAGCCCAATTATATTGAAAAATACAAAAAATGTTAATATTAAAAAAATTTACATAAAATAAAATACATATATACCAATACGTATATGCATACATGTATACACACAAACATACATATGATGATGATGATGATAACATACATACACACATATTCAAAGTCACTTATCATAATACGTTGATGAGTGCTTTTTAACGCGTTCAATCTTAGAAGAAAAATTTCTTTTGCTTTTGGTAATGTGATATGAAATATGTCAATATCCGAAGCAATCCCGTTCAAAAGAGTTAAGGCCCTTCCAACAGGCGTAGCAACTGGAAAACCCGTTCTTGCGTATATTATTGAGAACAGTTCTTGCCGGCGCAGTCTGGTGTAATTGTTAGGACCATTTAACGCTAATCTTTGTAGTAATGATAGTAATAATTTGTAGTAATAATGGGTAAATATACACATATTTATGGACCTGTTGATTTTTTAATAACAAAACAAGCAACTTAAAAGAAATATAAATTTGTAAACGATGTCCAGAAGATTGGAAAAAGGTAGAGGAAAAATAAGCAATGTCACTGAATGGTAGATGTAATGTTTTTTTTTAATTCGCACGTTAACAATGGTGCAAGTATACCGTGAAGCATTTTATTATGAATTTAATTATTTCAGTTGAAATAGTGTCGTAATTATTATTCCTTGATGAAACAGTCTTGCGGTTTGCAAGATCAATGGAAAGCCGACAGGATACATAAACCTTTATCGGTAAAAATCTTCAAGTAACTATTTCATATTTGAGACGTATTGTGTTTTGACTATATATTTAAATTATAGTTTTATTACTATTATAGAAATTTTTTATAGATTTGTCTGTCAAATCGGGCACTGTTTTGTATTTTTTACAATAAATTTTTTTTGACTCTCTTTGGCCACTTTTCACGTAATAAATAATTTTTCACGTAATTTTTTTTCCTATTTTTCAGTAGATAATAATTTACAACTAATATTTTCACAGTATGCCCTCTATTACTCCATAATAAGACGTATTCGTAGCTGATTAGTTGACTTTTATTCGTTTTTCGAATACCAAATAAACGAACGGTTGGCGAAAGAGATTTTTTTTGTGGAACCGGAAGGAAGGCGTTTTGTGTGTTGCTTTAGAAAAATAATGGCATTTTGCGAGGATAAGTTGGGTCTTTAAAAGGATACAATGAAAGAATTAGTCTACGACAGAGGTAGTGGGGTGTTGTGCTGGCGATGGGGTTCCGACCTTTCTAAGATAATGAGATGAAGATTAATGTTTATTTTTTACTAGTTATGTTAGCCATTTTATCAATCTCGGTGAAATTTTATACTTGTATATTTAAAACCATACTTGGGTTTTGAAAACACTAAATTATTAAAAAATGTATTTTTCATCCCTTGATCATAATTATCTAGGTATTTGCCGGAAATCTGGTGTAAAATAGTTCGCTCCTCTTTCTTTACGTCGTCCTTTACTGCCCATGTAATGAGACTGGAATCAGTTACAAACCAATATAAGACTTGCTCCGTCCTTGGTTTGCTTTAAGAAGCGACTGAAAAAGCTCTTAATTTCTAGTCAGTAAAATAACGTGCTTCATTCCTGATTTTTTTTTCCTTTCCTCTCCACCATCCCTTCCTTTACTTTTGATTTATGATATTTCACTTTACATGAAAAATAATGTTCGGGTGATTGTCCATCTTTGTGGGGTTCGTAGGCATGTGCTCACGTACTCTTATATGTTTATGGATTTCGAGGGGATGGATAGTCATTTGAATGATTTATGCGACCACGTTACTTGCTTCATTTACTATTGTCTGGTTGGTTGGAAGAGATTGCCGCCTGGAAATAAGCCCTCCAGATTGTATTTGCAATAAAAGTGTTAAATAAATAAATAAGAATGACGTACGAAAGGAACCAGTTACAAACCAATGTTAGAGTCGCTTCGTCGTTGGCATGCTTTAAGAAGCTACTGAAAAAAACTCTTATTTTCAAGTCATTAATATAACGTGTTTCATTCCTGATTTTTCTTTCCTCTCCCCCATCCATTCCTTTTCATTTCATTGATGATACCCTACTTCAACTTTTATTATGTATATGTTTATAAATTTCATGAAGATGATTAATCGTTTGAATGTTTTTGTGATTTAACTTGGTTTATTAACTTTTGTCTGGTTGGCTGGAAGAGATTGCCGCTTAGCAATAAGCAATCCATATTATTTTAACAATGAAGTGTTTAATCAATAAACAAAAATTCCTCTGGAATTTGTTTTTCATAGCTTATATGTTACCTTTTAATTAAAAAAACGAGCGTTCTATAGCTGATTTTTATATTTAATATGAAAACTACCAGCAAATTATATTAAATGCCTTTTATTTGCTGCACATCAAATATTAAATAGTTTTTGCAGCTTTTTCAAACGGTTTAGCAATACTATGCCGATTCACTTGTCTGTATATCAACATTTCATTAAATGTATTAAACATTAATTATTCTTCCATAAAATCAACAATAATACCAGGCATATCCAGAAACTAAGTGTACTGAATTTTTGTAGGTTACAATTTTTTTTATTTAAACAAAAAAATTACGTGGTTACCGTAGTACATATGTAAGCTATTTTTCAACATAGTCGCCATTCCTCTCAATGCAGGTGGTGAAGCGGGGTATCAACTTTAAAGTAGTTACCCGCCAACTTCTCCGTCCACTTCTCCACCCCCTCCTTTACCTCCTCGTCGGTTGAAAAAAAATTTCCACCCATGTGCAGCTTCAGGGAGGTAAAGAGATAGTAATCTGAAGGTGCTAGGTCAGGGGAATGCGCGGGATGGTTCAGGACATCCCTTTTAAACGAGGCGAGCAGTTCCTTCATGGCGTTGGCCGTGTGTGGTCTGGCATTTTCGTGCAGCAGGCAGACTCCCTTTGTCAGCATGCCTCTCCTCTTGTTCTGAATCGCCCTCCGCATTTTTTTTAGGGTCTCACAGTATCTTGCAGAGTTGATGGTCTCCCCTTGAGGCATATATTCAATTAAAATTATGCCTTTACAGTCCCAAAACACGGATGCCATGATTTTCTTGGCTGAAATTGTGGTTTTGAACTTTTTGGCAGAGGGTGAAGAGGTGTGATGCCACTGTTGAGACTGCCTTTTGGTTTCAGGCGTATAGTGTGCAACCCAAGTTTCATCTCCAGTAACGATGGAGCGGAGAAATTCATCTCCATGGAGTTTGCAGCGCCTCAAAAACTCTTGCCTTTTTACAAAATTTCGCACTTGGCGGGAGATTGATTTGACATTTTTCACGAAACGTGTTATCGCGTCGACACTTCTCAACGTACTGACCTCGAATCGGTCTCGTTGCGGAGAGGAAGGGTCAGGCTACACGGAAGTGTAGCCAACATGTCGAAAATAAAATCCATCCGGTCGTGAGAGCCTCAGTACACTTACTTTCTGGATACGCCTCGCATAACAAGATTTTAGAAAAAGTCTTTTAAACACAAATCAAGTCTCGTTCTGAACATCTAACTGAGTAGTTTAAATGTTGTTAATATTTAAATATTTAAAAGAAATGTACATAATTCTTTAAGAAAAGTGAAAATTACCTCTCGAAACTATTCGGTTTATATCAAATACTTTAAATGTGGCGCTACAAAGTGAATGTTTGAATATGAGTGAAGTTTATACTTTTGAATATTCAAATCCGAAAGGCTTTTATTATGTTTGACTCGAAATAATTTCGGAGTAATACGATGCATGTCTGTTGATATCAAGACATGCCAATGTCTTGATATTAAGACATGCCAATGACCTGAGTACAAATATCAAACTTGACGTGAACCAACATGATCGTGAACATATTTATTAAATATTTTTGTATATTAAATAAATAAATTCAATATTCTGATACTTAAGCAATACACATTCGTACGAGTATGTTGACTCACTTTTAATTACTCGGGTTCTAAACTGATCAATTGGTGCCGACTCGAAGGAAATGTATAAACCTATGTTACATATATATATATACCTATGTTACACATACCATTAATTCATTTTCCTATTGGAGTAGGTAGAGAGGACACAACGTCAAACGTCTCTATTACGAAAAAAATCTTTCACCTCCGCCATATCCATACATCTTCACCACATACAGTTTATTCTATTTATCTTACTCCTTGCCTTTCTTTGTATCTAAATTGAATTCACTTGGTCCAACCATTTTTTTATAAATCCTCCTATACAGTGACTCCCATTTATTATTGCATTATATTTTTTTGTGAAATCAGTACACGTACATACATACATCTTCACAAACATTTATTTTTGTTTATCTTACTATTTTTCTTTCCTCTTTACATTTTATTCCCTTGGTCCAACCATATTTTTGTATCATCTTCTACAGCGACCCACTCCTCCTTGCATTATATTTTTCTGTTAAATCAGTATTTCGTCACACATCCGTCCAACATGTGTATACCATTTTAACGTGTTTTTTTTCACTCGACATAATACTCGTATATAAGTTTTCCTCTCACATTAATTTAGAATTACTCTATTTTTAATATGTCATACATCGATATACCACATAGTCCTCTCAGTGCACACATATCATTCGTATTTATACTTCATGTCTTAAACGGGAAAATATTTATGAAAGGTTGTGAGTTGTTTCTTTATTCAGGAAATAGATAACTCATAATTTCTCCTAAAGACATTTTATTAAAAGCACGTTTCCTTTGACCTCCTTCTCTATGTGATGCTGCAAAGTAACCTCCATATCCTAGTTGGCCAGAAGCTTGTCTTTCCCCTAAAGGCTGAGGATCGATTTCTGATGAGACTCAAATGAAGGGTTTTGGTCTAGTTAAAAGTTTTTCAATACGAACCACTGCCGAGGTTATTCCTACACCTAAGACAAATCATGATTAGCATACCTGCTTCAGCAGCTCTTAAGCCCAATGGTTCAAATAATAATACCGAAAATAATGTTGTCTCTCATCTACGCTATTCTACATAGCCACTTCAAAGAAGTAGATATCAAAATTCATTGGACACGGCCTAAACCCCGAATATAACGCGAATGTTATTTTTGGAAAAATATTTTGAGTAAAAATATCGCGTTATATTCGGGTTAATACGGTAATTTAAGTTACTTTTCAATAAACTCGTGTATATATATTTTTTAAATATGTAAACTTTTTTTTAAAATTCCCTTGACATTTGGCTAAGCTTGTATTGTGAATTGAAGAAAATAAATATATTTTATTTATGTATTGATACAAGAATAAAAAAAATAATTTAAATGAATTTGATTGAAAAATATTAAATATGTAGTCGGGTACTAAAGTGTTAAAACTTCGGGGGAAAGCACTCTCCAAGGTCAGCCGTCTGTTCAACTGATTCATACAAACATCTTAAAAAACTTTTTTGGCGTGCATCTCTCCTCTCCTGTACTCTTGTTTTCACACAGCCCGCCCGCCGGGAGATTATTTACTATCCGATTATTTTATGCATAGAAAATTATTCTGCGAAATGATTTCTTTCAATTTTCTTGCATAAGTCATATTAATAATATTCTCGCATTAATAAGAGTTGAGTAAGATGAAAAAGAATACTGTGAGATGGTTTGAGCATGTAAAACGAATGAGTGCAGACAGACTAACATAACAAATATGTAATGGAAATATGAGTGGAAGTCGTGGAAGAGAAAGATCAAGAAAACCATGGTTGGATCAAGTGAATAATATTTTGAAAGAAGGAAAACTAATAAAGTAAGAAAAAAAAATGCATGAGACGATGTAGAAGAGACGAAGGATGTATGACGAGATACGAAAGTCTAGCGCTCTGTCCTCTCTGCATAGCCCCACAGAGAAATATCATTAATATTGAGATATTAACATAGAAATTGATCATCAACTTGATATGTTATCAAAACAGTAACTTTTAATTTCACCTGAAAATTTATTCCTTATAAGATAATTTTGATTCAAGAATTTGGTACAAAGGAATATTCCTGGGAGGAAGATCACCTTCAATCTATCCACCTTCTTAGCATGGGATATTCTGTGAGGATCTCGTGTGCTGCTATGGATGCGATTTTATCACTGTCCATCGTATGTTATCTTCACATGGGCACGCAAGTGCCACCTTCTTTCCTTGCTCCTGACTATGTTTATTTTGTTGCAAGTCTGTCGGATATGAGAGTTTCTGACCCAACATATAAGAGATAACATTGAAACTTGTTTAAAATTTATATATTATTTAGTACTAACACTATTCTTGTCCATTTAGAGACTATTTTGAAATTATTCTCCGGCTGGTTTCAATATAACGGTCATCTTTATAAGAGTATATTGATGTCCTTATAGATAGTATTGAAAACAGTAGGACATTATACTAGTACTTCAAAATTTAACCTATTTATTCAATATACCTCAAAATTTAACTTGTTTATTCAATATACCTCAAAATTTAACTTGTTTATTCAATATACTTAAAATTTTTACTTGTTTATTCAATATATCTCAAAATTTTACTTATTTATTCAATGTACCTAAAATTTTTACTTGTTTATTCAATATTTCTGAAAATTTTACTTATTTATTCAATGTACCTCAAAAATTTCCTTGTTTATTCAATATGCCTCAAAATTTTACTTGTTTATTCAATGTACCTCAAAATTTTACTTGTTTATTCAATGTACCCCAAAAATTTCCTTGTTTATTCAATATACCTCAAAATTTTACTTGTTTGTTCAATATACCTCAAAATTTTACTTGTTTATTCAATATACCTCAAAATTTTACTCGTGTATTTTTTATTACAACAGTATTATATTTAATTACTTTATGATCTTGATCTGCTGCAAAGCGTTGGAGATCTATACGAGTAACAGCTTTGGAAAGCTCATGAAGACATCACCTTTTCGGGAAGTCTTGTCAAAATTTATGATTATATACAACACTGCATTCACTTCAATCCACTTCCTTCCTATACGCTTGTTTATACCCATGGATAAAAAAAGGTAGTGGATTAAAGTTCGTTCGATTCCAGTGTGGCGTTCGATTCCAGTGTGTAACCAGTTTGTTTAAAAGGATTTTAGTATAATTTCCACTTAAGGTCACTGGAACATCTTAATAGTTGAAATAGATTGTCACATGGAAATGAGCCCCTCAGATTGTACTGTATACAACAAAAGTGTAAAGCAATACAATATAATTGTTCACTGTACAGTCAAGTTTTCAAATTTAAATTTAAAAAAGATACATTTTTTAAGCGCTCGCGGTTCTTTGTATGAGCTCTATAAGATCTTTTGTTTAGGTTAGCTCATGATACCGATGTGGTTTAGCTCATGATACCGACGTTGTAAAGTTGATTTCAAAGAAGCCCTGAAGATGAAAACTGCAACATTTTGAAACGTCGGCATCACAAGCCAAATCACACCGTACGACATCCCGAAAGATCTTATTTATATAAATGATAAATTATTACGTATTCAAATACTTGGATATTTCACATCACTAGAAATATATACATAACACATTTTTAAATATATTTTCATTGTAAAAGGCATTTAACAGATAATTTTTATTTCAGTACAACTAACTGCAATTATAAAACCGTCGGATTTTCGTACGAGTCTAATTTATGTATCTTAGTGCATATTGCGAGGAGAGCGACGGGCAAAGATCTGGTATTTACAATAAACGTAATGTAAATGGTTGCATTTAATACTGTCTCGTTGGCAAACGGAACCCCTAGACTGAACAAAATGTGCAGAATAAATAAACGAAACAGGCTTTAATATTTTCATATTATGAGATTCGTTACTAGTCACAAACGGGTGTCACATGAAAGGGAGAATACGAAATTTGTAGTTGTTTATTAAACGGTATTATCGTGTTCGTTTTTAACTATTTATACGAGTATATTCAAGGTAAATTGTACATGATAAAGTAAATATAAATTTATTTACTGAGCTTTGAAAAAAACTGAAGTGTACTGAATAAATATATATGGTATTTGTATTTTTTTGCTGGTGTTACAACAGAAGAAATAAAATAGTTAAGAATATAATACAAAGAAAAACAGTGTTTTATTTATTTTATTAAATAGTCAATACTCGTAATATTTTCACGCACTATTATTTTTTTTTTGTTTGATGTTTTATAATATGTCACTATTGCTATTTTGTAGAAGAAATATATGTTTGTGTAAGAAAAATATTCCTGATTAAAAAATAGCACAAATCAAGATGTTTGGCAAATATGTAATAAAAATGTTGGTCCTAAAATTTATGGTATGAAAGATAAGATTTGGCAAACAAATGTGTTATCATTGTTTAAACGAAAGCAATTCACTTAAAATCGTCTTTGGCCGACATAAATTCGTAGTTGATGAGTGAACGATCAAATAAATCTCGCAGCCTTGTTCCTTTTCGCACTCAAGTCGAGAAGGATAATACGTGGATTCCTCCGAGTCCAGAATAACCCAGACGTATACTATTTAACGTGCATTTGTTCGAGCGGAATTTCTTCCCAGGGGATAAATAGGACACTCGGACCATCCATCGACCAGAAATAATTGGACATGGCAATTGTAGCCCAAACACAGTAATACATACACGAGTTTGCAATGAGGCAAAATGGACAACGGCAGACACTGCGTGGGTTTTGGATCGTCTGGAACAATCTCTTTATTCCTTTTTGCCCTTTCAATGTAAGAATGAATTCTCTTTTTGAAAGGAGCTATGGTAATAAATATATTTTTTTCGTTATACTTTTTTCTTTAAATTAAGTTGACTCAGTGAAAAGATGACTGCTTCGAAAGACTTTTGATTGTTAGCGTCGGTGGTACAAGAAGAAGGGGGAGATTAACATCACGTTGAATTGATCAAATCAAGACTACGACAGGATCTTTGGTCGTACTAGCACTTCAGCTGCGACTAGGGAAAACTGGAGTACAGCCAAGAATGGAGATGATGTAATTCATGAAGATCGCGATCTTCGTTGTGAAGTTACAGCTGAGAAAAAAAAAGAAAAAGACTCATCTCCAGGTTGCGATTTTTTGTTGCACTAGCAGTTATATTGCAAAACATAGTGGCATCTGAATGCTGTCGATTTTCAATTCATAGAACACCTTTTTAAGTTATAAAAATCAATATTCAAAGTTTTGATAGTTCTCTATCTTTTATTTATTTACGCAGTGACAGGTGTTTTGATATACAACAGTTTGACAAGATATTGTATGGAGAAATAGTTGTCACTAAGTAATCATTTACAAATAGAGATTATAGAATTATAAAATCACTTAATTTTGTTTTTCCCAATTAGTAGCATCTGTCTAAAATAATTAGAATGGATAAATTTATTCAAAGATGATTTTGGTGGCCTAGTTGATACGAGACCTGTATTACAGCTTGGAGGTTTTGGTTTCGATCCATGTTCGGGTTCGATCGATTTTTTTTTAATATTGCGTGCTCGTGGGGACTGATGACATTTCTTAGTTGCCAAAAATTACTCTAAATATTCAACAACTGAACTGCATTCACCCTATTTGTTTACCTGAGGATGTGAACATGACTTTTAAAACATATTTAGTATTTAATTATCATATTATATTTTGAAAATGTTAAAAAGCAAAATGTTTCATCACCCAAGAGTGATTGTACTGTCAAGATAAATTATTTTCAAGTTAGCTTAGTAAGCACGTGGTTGACCACCGAATCAAGTCATACTTAATAAATTTTAATACTTAATTTAAATACATTTCATAAAATGTTTTATACTCATCAAGTGATTGAGTATAGCACGACTGTTAAATTTCTTGCCCTGACGGGACGAATTTTCTTTTGATTTCTATGTACTCGTATTTTATTAGTGCTTAAAATATCCGTCTTTCAATTGATTAAAAATAAATACGTCTCGCACATTGTGGGTCTTCACGGAGGCAAAGCATTTCATATGTACGATTTTGGGTGTTTACCTTATTTTATTATATTCGAATTTTACATAAATACGAGTACATTGTCGTCGTTGCTGGGCCTCGTAGTCAAGGACCCCTTCACAATTCTAAGGTTAGTCTCGAGCTGTTCTTTCATATGATCTTCTGTGAGAGGACAGGTCGATCTTAGATGTGCATTCTCTTCCGCAGACGTTACAGACATGTGAATCCCGTTGAGCCACCTGGTCAACCTGGCCACGCTGACTATTTCTCGTGTCTTGTCAGTGAGGTGCCATCAGCTCTAGATCAGATAACTCTTCTCTTTCCTCGATCTTAAGGCACGTGCTCCAAGTCTTCAGGCGGTCCGCACAAAGTTAGCGACTTCCACAGACTGTCCTCATAGCGCTTCCTCTGCCCTCTGATTGACCTTGCGGCTTGCCCGAGTAAATACCATCACGCTATTACTCCGTTAGGGTAAGCAGAGAGTATCAAAAGTATATCAAACATGTAAAGAGAATCACAGTTTTCTTTCACGACATACTTTCTTCATCCCATCCACTTCAATACATCTTGTCATACAGTTCTTTCTGTTTATTTTACTGCTTACCTTTTCTTCTTTTCAAATTTAATTAACTTTGTCAAAGTATTATCGGGTTTCCTCTACCATGATTCCTACTCAAGTACTATTCATATGTGACAACCTCCTTGTCCTACTTGGTAAGACATTAAAATTTCTTCCAGGGATTTCGGGGTCGATTCCTGATGGTTCCTAGCAAAAAAAAGGATCCTAGTCTGGTAAAAAAAATCGTCTGGCAATACATGCGCTAGACGATTGCGAGTGTTGTCTTTTATCATGCGGTAGTCTTTTATCATTGCTTATATTTACGATGACAAACCGCGAGTTCAGTGCTTACTTTAATGGTTGAATTCCCGAAAGTTCGATTAACGGTGCGATAAAAACGTCTCTTGATCACGCTCTTCAATAAATTCGGATTGCCAATTGGATATGTTGAAAGGTATCACACAAATTAATGAATTTCATTGAATGTCACTATTCGGAAAAAAATGCACATTTATTTAGAAGTATTATTTTTATTAAATAATCCTCAATAGATAATTATTTTATAAAATAAAAGAGTTGTGTGTAGAATTCTAACACATATTTTTCCTCATCCAATCACTCAACTTTCCAGAAATTCCTATGAAATACTTTATAATTCTACAAGGCAGGGTCAACAACTGGACGAAATGACGATAATCGCATCAGTTAACCGGAATAATGATGATCGTCCACGTGATAATCTTGAATCATCACTCGGGTAGTCAGAAAATACATCAGTCTGCTGACGAATCATGTCATGATACGATCAAGGGTCGATGATAGTGAAATTAATAACTATATCAAAATTGTTATAAAATGCGAATTCATCATTTAATAAGACTGTTTATTATGTTATTCTCGTATCTTTGAAAATTGCTGACTTAATGCGAATGTAAATACTATGTCATTTGTTGAAATATAATTTTGACGAAAATTCATTTAAGTTATACCCTTAATAGATAATAAATATATTTAAGATAGTTTTGGCTTCGGACATTTACTTTTTTTATATCCGTGTTAGATATAACATATATGTAATACATTTCCACATTGTTGACGTGATGCAAAATTTAAAGACTGTGCTATTAGTAAATACTGTGCTATCAGTATCAAAATGTGAACTAAATGTATCCATTTTAGTTGAATTCTTAACTAAATAATAAATCAATTTCATATTTTCGTGCCTCATAATATTTAATAATTTATTATTAGTATAAGTAAAAACTTTGAAAATTATTGCGAATGTTAAATGCTGCGTGATTTTCAAAATATACTTTTAATTTAAAAAAAATACAAATTATTCCATTCCAGTGGGACTCTTAGCCAGATAATAAAATGGTTTCAAAGAGTCTTATATCCGAACATCGCTATTCTCAAAGTCTTATCTCCGAACATCGCGATTCTCCATTTCTTTGCAGATCAGCTGATGCACTATTTTGAGTGTCTAGAAACCACTAGATTACTCCATGAGACAGTTTAGAAGAGTTTGCTAGCTTCAAGAACTCTCAATTGAAGATTATTTATTTAAAATTTGATAAAATGTTTTCACAAACGTAAACAATTCAATATGTTTCGTCGTAGGGAAACTCACAGTATTTAATACTTATACTCGTTTTTCTTTATAATTCCGAGACTCCATCTCTATAATTCCGAGACTCCATCTCCATAGTCTAGTTGGTAAGACACTTGCTTTCCAGACCGAAGTTTGCCGGTTCGATTCTACTGTATTTAAGTTGCTTTGAATATATCTGTGTATATATGTGTGTATGTATGTGTATGCATACACATAAAACAATTATTTTAAATGTTAATACATTTTGTATCTTTCAATGTAATTAGCCTGTATTGAGAAAATAAATAAATACGTAGCACCCAAATTTTAAAAAAAATGTCTCAGTTTGCCATTAAGATGTGACCTCTTTAATAAATTTCTGGTTGATTTTAAGAGTTTTTTTTACATAACAATAAACTGGGTCTTACTGTATACAACGATAGTGTTCAATATAATATTTCCAATGACCATTTGCATCATAGACATATTTTGATATTGATTATAAACAAGATTATTTCAATACGATGAAAGGGGTCTAAATTCATGTCATATTTAGATATTTTTTTGTTGAGCCAATATGCATTTCTGTCATTTTAAGGTTATTTCTGTCATTATACCTATGTAGATATATGAGTGGGTCAGAACCAGACATGACTAACCCACAAAAATATAAAATTAGATTTAGGCACATACGCTACATCTTTATACCCATTTCTATCAGAACCAAACATGATTATGAGTTTATAGTTCAACATAAGTGCAGACATCTACCGTTATGTTTTGGAAACAACAGAAAACAAACCATTTTTGAATAGATCTGCAACTTTGAAGTCAATTATCTCAAAACAAGATACATGTGGGATAGTCATGTCTGGTTCTGACACACTCATATAACCTTTGACTTCGGTATAAAAAAATAAGTTTGACAAAGTCTTACAAGACTATATATACTATTGAAATACTTTTAAAGAAAGTGAATATAAATTATCGCAATATGTAATAATCTTTATAATACCAATGTCTTATGTGTCATATTCACCCAAAAATACATTACTGACCTTTAAGAAATTATATTGAAGTTGTGTCAAAAGTTGACGCGGGAACTTACGATATTCCTTCTAAGCCGGGAGGATTTTCCGAAGGCATATTCCGACAAAACGAAATATATTCGACACGAGGGAACTTTTAAAAGGTCACTTTTATTTTGAGCCGAGGATTACAAAGGCAAGGACAAGTGTAAACGCAAGGTAACTGTTGTAGCAGCGGTTCTAAGACGTAAATCTATTGAAAACTCACATTTGTTTATTTTATTTAAGTTCTTAACATCTTCAAAACAATCAAAAAATATTTATTTTTCAGAAGATAAATATTAAAAGTGTTTAAACTTAATTCAATCGCAACAGAAACTTTTGATCTTGTCATTAAAAGAACAAAGTAAGATTAATACTGTGAAAATATGTTCACAAAGGGAAATTTATTGAGTGTCAATGTACGAAAGAAGGTAAAATGAAGATATCCTTGATGACTCAGCATTTTGGCTAGTAAGAATAATACGATACGTTTTGGATACTAATTATGACTGTATATTATATAATATTATCAAGTAAACAGGTTGGCTGTTTTACTATCGTGACCTAGTCAAGTAGTGGCGCGATCCACCGTCTCAACCCGACTCGCATCCCACAGACCACATCCACACGTTCAGTCATACTACACAATTCACACACATACGAGTACACAATACAATAATATTTATATTGTTATGTACATCACAATATTTAGGATAAATACGCATGTAAAGTGAAAGTTGTTAGTAAGATGTACAATAGAAAAAAATGTTAATATATATATATACGAGTATATATAGGGCATGTGGAAAAAATGAAAGAATGACTAAGCGAATATAAATGAAAAGTGAAAGAAAGTCAGAAGTACTAATACTATAATTTTGTACATAATGAAATAAATGAATGTAGAGCTAACAAAAGTTGTGTATTCGAATAGAAAAGCTTAGATACCTGTTTTCTCTGTCTAACAGTAAATATACGAGTTATGTTAGATATATATCTAACATAACTCGTATATCTACACGTATATTTTTAAATTTCGCTTTCCTCACACCCATACACCATTTCATCTATGCTATCCAAAGTGTGCCCCTACGGAAATGTTGTAATTGATTTTACAAAGTATTCCTTCTCTTATTAAACATAACAGAAAGACAGAGAGAAAAACTTAGGCATTTTCCCAACTAGGTTGTAAAGATCGACCCACACAAAGATTTTTGGTGAAAGGAAAAAAAATATATGTAAATTATATCGCTATGTAATATTGCTGCATGTAATTTGTTATAATATGATGTCAAATCGTTTAGTGCCTAAGAGCCTTTAGATGATGCCGCCTATGGGGGGAGTTTAAGAACCGCTGGACTATAGAGTTTAAGTGCGCCCGTCTCAGACGGAGCAAATAGGTAGAGCGTAAGACTTACAACCTAATTTATGACAAACATTCGTTTTGCCGGACAAACGGGACACTTGGAAACATTTCCTAGCACGAGTAAAGGACGGTTGTGCTTCAATTTCATCGCACTTCTAGTGACATTACAAGGGAACTTACTTATACAGTGGACGGTTTTTAGATAAAAATATAGAGTAGAATTAAACCAAACCATTATGACGATCTCCGTGGCCTAGCTGGTAAGACGCTGGTTTTCCGACCGGGGATTTCAGGTTTGGTTCCCGATGGTACCTAAAAAAAGATAAAGAAAAATGGAACACTAATCTGGTTTAAACTTCGTCTGATGACAACACGCTTGATCTAAGCGAATGTTGTTACCTTTCTACGAGTTTCTTGCTTAATTAAGTGGTTCTTAACCTGAATGCTCAACAGCTGTGTTATCTCCCAGCTACGCTTTTTAACATATCAACTTTTAGTTATCAATTTGAATGTGTCGAGGGGTACCATATGAATGAATGAATGAATTAGAAAAGCTCTTGCTCACAAAATTAAAACTCATGGTATTTTAAAGCGTTGTGGATCATCATAATCATCAAAACTATCAATAACAACCAACATTAATTAATTCATACGGTATCAATGCACTCGGGTATTTTCTCTCCTCCTCCGACTATCTAAACAACTTTTCTGAATTGAGGAATAGCGATTTGCTAAGATAAATGTGATCTCGCCAGATAGCTGGCTACAACAGAGGAATCCGTCCTCGGCCGGAAAACTTTACCTTGTGAGTGATCATAACGAATCATTTTAAGTATAGCCACTGTTGTAGTGCACACATTTTGCATAGGTGGAGTGTCATTGATTCTCTGTTGCGCTTATATGGAATGGTCTAGACTGACGATTATATCGTTGAGGAGTATCCAATATATTAATTCTCGAGAGTACTGTAAGATATCCATCGGACTCCTTCTGAGGTTATATCATGGCTAAGAAACCTGATCACCCAAGTATAAGATATAAGTTATATGAGAGAAGAAGAAAAGTAAACCTGTCTTCTTTATTTTTCTGGAAGAAAGTTTAAAAGACAGACAGACATACAAAACGACTTTTTTTTTTCTTAGTTAATTTTGTAAAGCGCTGTTTTCTAGTCATTACAATTATTTCAAGTGCGCTTCCTAACCAGCTTAACCTATAAACTTACAGAAGATATACGGAGGACAAGTAACTTTTCAAGTCTACCGAAAACTTCGCCAATTCGGAGATTTGCCTTAGGGAGGACGGAAGACGGTTTCATAGAAGAGATCGCGCTATCTGAAATATTATATTTTGGTTTGCCAATTCGATTAAGAATCTGACGAGTCAAAGTATTTGTAGCACTTGATCTTAACCTGAGACGAGATTCGATCTCCTCTCGTTTAAAATAATTCTGGAAATATTGAGGAACCTGATAAGTTCAAACTCACGTTGAACCCTCTCCTCTATCTTCAACCATCTATGTCTTTAAAGTTGTGGAGTTATGTGACACTTCTTCGTATCACCCAAGATGAAACGTGCAGTCATTTTTGAAATTAGTTGTATTTGTTCAGTTGTGTAATAGGTACTACCAACCGATGTAAATAGTAGAGAACTTGGTTATAGTAACCTTTGTTTTGGTTGCCCTGTATTGGATAGAGGACACAGGTTTCTAAAAACTATTATATTTCCTGTCCACTATTTTAAGTTTTCTAATTTGATCCAACTACGACTTATTTTTATATGGTTCTTAAATATTTATAAAAATAATTGACGTATTTAAAAAAAAAAACATTACATTTAAGATTGTTGTAAACAGTGAAATCATAATGAGGACAAAATTGACCGAGATGTTCATGTTATTAAAATGAATATTTCGATTGTTTGAGCTAATCAATTCAATGGAAAGTTTCGCCTTTTAAAACATCACTTGACAAATTTAAAAAATGATGTCTATCTGACTAGCTCATGAAAAATGGGGATATAAATATTTCCATTTTATCTTTAGTTGCAAAATAAGGACCTAGGTTGGAGGGGCAAATTTTGGAGGCTATCAAGATTTAAAAAAGAAAGTTGTTCTAAAGATGATGCTACAAATAATCGAACCTTGAAACGATTTTAAGATTGAAACATATTTTTTTATAGATGGAAAGCCACAGAAATGTATAAAAGGATAGTGTTCTAGTACAGATTATTTGTCGGAATTTTCAATTTGTTGATAAGGCTAGCCTACATTTCGAATACATATCATATAACATCTTCAAAGTGATGTCAAAAAATTTTACACTAAAAAACATCGCTTTAGTGCAATAACCGTAAATAGTTTTTTTCTAATATATTAGATAAGGAACATTTTCGTACGTTGTACAAACTCTTGTACTTAATTCAATTTCTGATGCTATCTTATTGAAAACAAGTATTACGGTCTCTTTGGATAGCTAAGCCATGAAATATCTTCCTAGTTGGTTGGAAAAATGGTCATATGTAAGCCCGTTATGTTTTGTTGTAAATAACAAGCTTAATACGAAATAACATAATATGACTTTTAATCATATATTGGTTATCGTTCAACATATTATGGCAAACATCGAAATAAAAAATTCCGACTTTTAAACCACGTATCTGAAATGTAATTGTCTCAAAAATAGGACCGAAATTAAGAATCTGGACTTTGATGGACCAATTTGAAGATGGTTCTGTAGCAAGCAGATGCGTGACATTCCGAATATTTCAGTGAGCAGACGCATTAGTCCCACTTGGAGTTATTTTGTTTATTATGACTCGAAATGGTTCAAACATGTAAACACGAGATTACAAGGGTTTTTATTTCTGTATCATGTTGAAAATGTCCCATTTTTTCTCTCTTTGGCCCTGGGATATTTATAATAATTACGTACTCTTGAATTATTACCAGTGATATAGCGAGAAAAATTACCAGAGTTTGCCAGTGGCGGTTCCTGTATGTTTTGACCCAGTTATTTTTACTGTACCAAACGATGTAAAATCATAAACATACAATACACATTTTATCAAGCCAATTTAAATATTAATTTGATGATCACATAATTAACATGCCATGTTAAAACCACTTTTATCAATAGATGATGTCGTTTACTTTGCATTAATTGTCTACCCGTTCTTGTTCATATATTTTTCTTATTCAATTCATAACATTCTGCCTACCTTTATTATGCAATCATCAACATTTGTTTAAAATATTTATTTTCCTTGGTTTATTCTTATTTTATGTATACGTTTATATTTTCTCTAGCCCTATTGAGCGTAAATGTATCAAAAAATAATTGACAAATAAAATTAATTCGTAGACATCACTCATTGAATTAAAATAATATATTTTAAAATATAAAACACGCAATAAAATTGATTTATAAAAAAGACATATGCGAAACTCATTTGAACGTTAACGGTCCAATTAACAGGTGGCAAATTTCAATGACTGCGTATCATAATTTTTTTAAATTTTATTTATTTATTTTACACATGACAAGAAATATACATAATTTCCGAAAAAACAACGGGTAATTTAAATCGGACACACAATTTTAATGGATCTGGGTTTGTTGCCTTTCATTTGTCGTGTCCCCAGTAAACTAGGTTTTTGCCTGTATCTCACTGAGGACATATAGCATAAAAAAATACATCGATATTTCTTTCCGAATTTAGATTATGTAAAACCCCGTTGCACATTCTCATCAACCTGACAAACAGTGACACTCAATTACATATGTATATGTTACATCACGCGAAATCAAACTCCTCACACTTCATCACTCCAGACAGACCAAAAAAAACATGGTATTGATGAAATACCCTAAGACGTGTGTCTTCCGATTTGAGGGTTGCGGGTTCCCGATTATTAAAAAAGCATTCCATTCTGGTTTTCACTTCATGCATCTTTAATGTATTTCAAATTGGTTGAAATTGAATGTTATATAGTAATAATCCCGCCTATACTGTATACAACGAAAGTAAAGTACAGCAACTGATTTTTTTTAACAAATTTAAACTTTTTCGAAGATATGTGTATAATTAGTGTACTGTGCACCAAAAGAAAATATTACATAATTTTAATTGTTTTTTTCACGTCCACCACTGGGAATCGTTAAGTCAGTAAAGTTACTCAAAACCCCACAATTCCATTTTGTTATTTACGTTTTCACGCATTCATAAACAAACCATAACTGGTCAAGGTCTTAACTGAGATAAATAATATTGTATATTTTTAATATTTCCTTTTTAATATTTTGGATCGTAATTAGTTACTTTTTGAACCACACATACTTTAAAAGCTATAGTTGTTCATATCTTCATACAACTACCAAATATACTTTAAAAATACATGCTGGTATTTTGTAATGCGTTAATATTTAGTAACAAACCATTATATAACTTTGCGTAGGAAAACATAAATGTAAGATAAAGATTTTTTCGTCATTTTACCCGTATTGAAATATGTTACTTCGATAATTTTATTGAACTGAGTGGGTGTTAATCAAAACGAACTAATAGACACTTGTCAGATATTCAATGAAATATGAAACGTAAAGAATTATCAATAATTCGAATATCAGAAAAGCTTTCATATTTAATATCAGTTACACTTTTGAGAAAAGAATTATCAATGAAATACCGGTTTATTTTATTTTGAAAAACAATCATAATTGCTTATTTCCCAAAATATATTTTTTTAATATTTTCTTTTACTGTTTGTCATGTGGTCAGAACGATTACTCAGTGCAATAGCGTCTCGTTTTTTATTCCCGCCTGTTAAACTTCCTGTCTGGTTATACTTTAGATCATTTTATCTTAATCAATTGTTCTGTCGCTTGGTAGCTAGTATTTCATGTTTTTTTTTGTTTGATCAAGTTATCCACAAGACACACATTTGCCAAAGGCTATACCTATATACAAATTTGTTACTTAAGGACTAATTTAATGTATATATTATAACTCTAAGCTAATTTAATTTTTATTTCCTCGATGGAATTTCTATTTTTGATAATCAATATTAAATTGGCTGTTTCATGTAAATTCTAGGACTAGTCATAAAATTGCGCTATATTTTTATAACAGATTTATCAACTGTAATCAGATGGAATATGATATATCTTAATATACATGTGCAAGGGTATGGACTGAAAAACATATGATGTCCTTGCGGCCGGGCTCGCCCTTTATTGGTGGGGTGTATCTCGTCCGGGGAGATGTTATGAGATGAGCCCGGACCTTTTGATAACTCCACTTTTAATGTATTTATATATCTTCCTACTATGTCGCTCTCAATAAACCTATTTATATTTAGTTATTAAATAGTGTAACCACTGACTTGTGACAATTTATGACAGACTAAGGAATGAAGTGATTTGGCACAAATGTGAAATTAAGGCTGATGTGTTGATTAAGGGGAAAAAAAGTCCTCTGAGATGGTTTGAGCATGTGGGACGAATGAATGAAAAAAATATTAGTGGAAGTTGTGATATAAGAAGACAAAGGAAAATTTGGTTGGGTCAAGTGAATGATATTTTTAAAGAAAGAAATGTAAGAAATAAGAGAATTGTATAAGGTATATGGGTGTGAAAGATACGAAATATGTGTCTCAAGATGGGAAAGTCTGGCGATATGTTTACTCTATCAACCCCAGCAGAAAAATGACGTGGTATGTATGTACGTGTGTATGCATTAATATAAGATAAAAAGTTCGATTCATTTTGGTATCAATTTTATTCAAATTAGGTACTAGTAAAGTTTCATCTAAGGCCTCTTTGACATATTTCTTGTCGGTTGAAAGTTATTGTCACATAACAACAAACCCGCCAGGGGTGCCAGATTGTATTGTATACAACGATTGCCAAGTATAATACAACACACTAAGAAGCTACATGCAAAAACGTTGTCAAAATATAATATAACCTCTCCAATCTATTTTAATTATTATTTTAGATCTTAATAAGGTTTCAGGAAGATACGGCTCATTACCCTAAAATCAGCACCAGGGAATACTTTTAGCTTAAAAGTATTCTCCACAGAGGCTTTAACGTAGCTGCTTTAATTCCTCCTTTCAAAAATTCAAAAAGAAAATCTATTTGGGTAACGACATTTAAAAAGGGGCTTCGACAAATACGTCGAGCCTCGTACGCCTTGTCATTAGTGAATTTTTTGCTTCTTAAAACGAAACACATTGAAACGAATCTAGTCAGGATAGAGTGTCTGATAAATTTGAAAGTAGAATTTTATACTTGGATGAAAGAAAGTGAATATATATATACACAAAATCAAATAAAGACAGACTTTTTTTAAAACGTGTTTTCACTTTGATTAAGACTGCATAATGTTTACTAAATATAAACATACTCTGCAAGATACTCGTATATTAAGAATAAGTTAATGTTTTTTCTTTATAACACAAAATTCCGTCATCACCACACCATATCCCTATTGGGGCTTAGAGAACAGATCTCCACATCATTCTATTCTGACACACGTACGTGTATTTGGCTTCTGCCATGTTAAGTTACGTCGTCTTGCATAAATACTCTTATTGTAAAGAATTTTCACATTCCTTCTTTCAGAATTTGATTATTTTGGTCGTGCCACTTTTTTACGTATTACCAAGTTTCGAGTACCTTTATATTACTTATGAAAATAAAATATAAATTCATTATTTTATAAAAATAATTCAACTCCTTCAACACTTCGCAACTATCCGCGTATAATTTATGGAAAAATAAAGTATAACAAAATAAGGAATTAAGACATGTGAGAAGAATGTGGATTGACAGAAGATTGTGTTAAGTGCTTGAAATGAAAAAAGGATGTGAGTCAGTATAGGATGAAGTGGAAATATGTTCTCTATATGTCTACTCTAATACATAGCGTGATGATGATATTGACGATAATTCTCTAATTTAACAAAGTATCACATAATATTTTAAGATCAATCCAGGATGCAAATAATTTTGTACATTAAGAAAAGCCATTATTCCTGCAATAACATATGTTTAGGCTACAGGTCCGTCTTGTTTGTTGTCTTTATCTTTTGTGATCAGCTTTACAGTCTGAGCTCTATATTCCCGAAATAATCGAAATTCCTTTTTATTCTAATTGCATTGCAAGTGGAGAGATTTGAAAATCAAATATTTGCATTTTAAAAATGTTTATTTAATTTTTAGTATTTTTTTTTAGTAATAACCAATTTGTCGTTATTCAATAAAAATAATTTATATACTTTGAATGTACGTTAGTAAAAATTGAAAGCTGATTTTTCGTAGCACATATCTTTCCATTGTCGTAATTGTAGAATAAGTGATATGGTTATAGAAATAAATATGGGGAAAAATGTGTGCAATGTATGGACTAACTTCGAGAATTTGTAGCAGGTTGATGAGTTCTGTTATCTGGGCAGTATATTTACGTGTGATGAAATATACTTTGACCTAGTTGAAAGATATTTTAGAAGGGCAGCGACAGGGGACAAGGTAAATGGAGCATTCAGTATAATATACAACAATCGTGCTATGTCAAATGTAGTAAAAATGACAATACAAAACAGTATGTTGGTGCCCACCTTGACTTATATAAGTGAAACTAGGATTTGGCATAAGGATAAAATTAAGATTAATGATATGGAGATGCGTGCACTAAAAGAAACTTTGTCGGCGAAACGAAGATATCAGAAATTAATGCTTGCCTAAAATATATGTTTTAAGTTAAGATGACGCTTTAAGCTTTAAGGTGGCTCGGACATATTCGAAGAATAAATGCTTATGCGAGTATATAAGTCAGAAATACAAAGTGTGCGTGTAAGAAGTAGACCGAGGAAAACATGACTAGATCAAACGGAACAGATTTTCAAAGAAGGTAAGTGAGAAGTATAATTTTTAGACGATAGTTCATGACGAAATTTATGAATGTAGAAAATGGGAAATAAGTTTGGAGATATGTTTTCTCTACTTGCCTCGCAAGTCACACACAGGGTGTGATGATACGTATGTATGTAGTATAATATAATTGTATCCGAAACCCCTTGTTGATTAACTAACTTGATCAACGTTCCTCACAATAATTTACGCCATCGTGAATTTTGGTTATTTTTTGAGCTGTGTTCACGATCTGAAGCGCTCACACACGGGATGATCTTGTTAAAAAATATCTGACATTGATTTCTTCCATATCATGGAGGGAAAATTGGTGATAGACTCTTTTGTAAACTTTGTTGGCATAACTGAATCACTTCACACGAGAAAATGAGTAATAATTGATCGAATTGTTTTCATTTTGTTGTCTAATTCATTTTATTTGACGTATTTGGGTAGATCTTTATCAAACGTTAAATAAAAACAAATTTAAATTTGGGTAGATCTGTATCATGTATTTGGGTAGATCTGTATTTTACGTATTTAGATAGATCTGTATTAAATGTTAAATCAATTTATATATGTATCAAATGTTAAACAAATTAAAAAAATAGCAGTATTCGATAATTCCTTGTAAAAACTAGCTTTTTAACATTAATTTGTGGTTTGAGTGTCACCGAGTCGTATTATTTTAAATAATGCGAAGTGTTATAATATTTAAGGATCAAGATATTTATTAATAAATTCTCATATATTTTTTTTGTTGTATACATAACAATCCAGTGAGCTAACTGTAATATGGCAATATTTTCCAACCATCCAGATAGATGTTAAACAAGTGAATATCAAACTGAAAATATGAAAGGAAAAACATAAATAATAAATATATGCGTTATGGTGTTCATCAATACACATTTTTTTTTATTGAAGAGTGGATTATTGATAATATTTCATAAATTTTGATTCAAGATATTAATATAATAAGACGTTTTTTAAAAACATAATGTTTTTTTGATAACCAAACAGTTTTTTTTTTCTTCAAATAATGTTGAACAAAAATCCATGAAGAAATAATGTAATGTCAATGAAATAATTTTCGGGTTCTAAATCGTCGATGAGTGATCGAAGTCAGTCTATCACGCAAAAAAGTAACAATTTAAAAACGTTTTTTTTATATGCTGAGCCTTCCAGCACTCAAGAGGAAGTATATTTCGTGTGATACGAGTAGAACCTCTTCGAAAGTGTGATTAAGATAAATGAATTTGTTATTTTATTCTACTCTTTGACAAAGAGTTTATATTATATTTCAAAATACTTTAACCTAATTAATACTAGAGTGATTATATTACATTGTTTATAATTAAGGCATTAACATTGTGGAGGTTTAACACATTGATCGCCAATAGGATTTTCGTAAAATGTCCAAAAAATGTTTTTACATTTTTAGGTTTTTAATTTAATATAACCTACCTATCACATTCATGGGTATATCTTTTAGTACCATGAAGATATCCTAAGGCCATATCGTAGTAAGATAGAAAAGGGCCATGTCGGCCAAGTTTAATAGTAGTTTAATACAGAGCGCGTAGCCGACGGACAGGATGACACTCTGAAGTTAGGTATGCCGTGTCAGCTACCGGTGGCCGACATGGCCCAATTGGAATACCTCGGTGTCGGCCACCGGTGGCTGACACGGCGATCAACGTGTTTTAAAGACATTGTAATTTGTTTTATCAAACACTGTTTATTTCACTCTTTATAACGGTACAACCCTACCGGTTTCAAGGCTTTCACCTCATCATCAGGGAGAGGAGGGGAGTCTTGTTTGTGCTCCCCTGATGACGCAGTTTAACCGGTAGGGTTGTACCGTTACAAAGAATGGAATAAAGAGTGTTTGATAAAATAAATTACAATAAAGATTCATTGTTATTTTCATATACATATATAAGATAACAATTTATTTTAACGATAACAGAAATAGATAATCCTCATTTTCATGAAACGAATCAGGACATCATGAAAGTCCATTTCAAAGAAATCGTTTTCAATCTTGTCACTGTCGGGTATCCTTCTAATATGTTATTTTATCTGGACAAACAGAAGTAATGTATTTCGGATGCTGCAGAGATTTCGCGAAAAGTAACGTGAATCAGCGGAGAAGTACGCGCAAGATTGATGATACTGTGCAAGAGTGTGCTCAGTAGATGAACTGACAAACAAACGCTTATCCCAAATTAAATAGATGAACATTTTACTTGGAAACGGAAAGATTGATCGTGCAACTAAATTTCTGTGCAGGAAAAACGAAAACTTTGTTTGTCTTTCAACTTTTACATTTGCACTATTGCAAAAAATACGGTGCCGCTATTTGAAGAGATAAAAGAGTTGTTTCAAATAATTATTCTCACACAATGTAAAATGCTGATGACGTCCGTGGCTTGGTTGGCAAAACGCTTGTCTTCCTACCAGGCGATTATCGGTTCGATTCCTCGGAGTTGTCTTTGCTCAATTTTTTCGTCAGCTTTCTCGATGTATACTTAAAGTGACTCAGACAACGTTATTTTTAATATGTTTAATTTACGAGTATATCACTTTAATCGATTTAATTGAGTAGTATAAGAAGGGAAAGGGTGCTCTGTTCTTCCTGCCTACCCCGACAGGGAAATAGCATGAAGATTTGTACGTATGATATAAAAATAACATATTTTTACGATAAATAATCAAAAAAACTATTTAACTCGTCAGACATGATGTTTGGTTCAACGCGATTTATATTTTTAACAGCTTCATTTTGTTGATTTTTTTTAAAATTGTGAGTTATTATTTTGAATATGGCATTGATCCTGAATTAAATAAATAAATAAATAATAGCACGTGCTTTATAAAAAAGCAGTTTTGATTAGCGAAAATGTATATGATTTTTGAATCGTCTTTAGCTGTCACAATATATATTTTTTGTCGTCAATGGATCTATAAAACAATAATAGATTTTCCAACTACTTGTTAACCGAATGTAAGGTTTCATATTTCTCGGATATATGTTGTTGAGACAACTTTGCTTCTGTAACTTCCTTCAAAACATGCTGAATATACATTAGTATGAAAGGTAATAGATTAGCGTATGTTTTTTTTTACTACTGCAAAAAAATGTAACAAAAACCAAAAAAAGCAATAGGTGATTGTGGATGTGAAATATGGTTCCAAATTTCGCAATGGTGATACGATACGCAAAGTTGGTGTCCGCTCTGGAAAGCTGATTGCCACTGATGACGACCAAATACTTGAATAAAAAAATAACCAGCGTTCTACGATACTCGTATATCGTTAACAGATTTACAGAATAAAGGTAAATCAAAATATAAAATACAGTCGTTTAAATTTTATCTTAAAATACGAAATTACTTTTCGGACAACCTTTTATTTCGCCCTGTACACCGAATTCGCTTCACCTTAAGGTAATCAAGAGGACCATCAGCTCTTTAATGGAGACCCACCTTCTGATTCAGCCCAAAATCTACACAATATTCCCTTTAAGTGTATCTAACGGTTTTAATACCATTTAAATCAGACACCATCCACTTCACAAATAAGTCTTTATTTCTTGTTAAAAAATATTTAAAACGCGAAAAGCTTGTGCTACTTTCCTGCGTGGTGTGTTTATTTTACTTTCATCCTTTTTCTTCGATTTGCGCAGAAAGGATTTCCCGCTAATCCTAGGTATACGGGTTCGAGCACCGGCCTGATATGTTTATTGTCAGACCTTCTCTGTAAGATCTTATCACTTTATCTTCAAGTGTGTGGAGAAAACACAAGCAAATTCTGCAAAACGCCCCTAAACTTGTCTAGAAGGGACAAAATTATAAAAGAAGTTGGACCAGTTCAAAAAAGGCTTTCCACAATTCTTGTATGTCCATTTTACCCCCTTGCTCGGATAAACACTTTTTTACTTATCGTTGAATATTCCTTTTGTAGAGCAATATACCTTACAAAACGCTTTGTACAAAAGCTTTCCCTAGATTGTTTACAATGTAAACGGAAAATAAAAACAAGGCTTCTATTTAAAGAAGGGCGATAATGCTTGAATTAGATTTTCTAGGAATGAACGTTTACTACTTTAAGTAGTTGGTAAACGATGCCCAATACTGAAAATGAACTTTAGATCTATTACTAAACAGTGTTTTTGTATCAAATGATTTTAAAACATCGAAAATACGAGTATGTCGTTTGTTTTGTTTATCTGTTTTATTTTTGAAACTCTTTAATTATTTGGTACACATACCCATAAATAACATCCCTATATACTCGTACATTTTGGGGTAGTCTTTTTTCACAGCGCTGTTGAACTCAATATTTATAGGCGTTAAAGGAATATTTCTATATATCTACTAATTAATGAGACTACGTTATATGTACCAACCTAAATAGTATATTTTCAAAGCACTGTTGATCTCAACATTGATAGGCGTTATAGGAGTTTTTCTATATATCTACTAATTAATGAGACTACGTAATATGTACCTACCTAAATAGTATTTTTTCAAAGCACTGTTGATCTCAACATTGATAGGCGTTATAGGAGTATTTCTATATATCTACTAATTAATGAGACTACGTAATATGTACCTACCTAAATAGCTTTTTTTCAAAGCGCTGTTGATCTGAATAGTGATAGGTGTTAAAGGATTATTTATATATATATATATATATATATATATATATATATATATATATATATATATATATATATATATATATATATATATATATATATATATATATATATATATATATATATATATATATATATATATATATATATATATATATATATATATATATATATATATATATATATATATATATATATATATATATATATATATATATATATATATATATATATATATATATATATATATATATATATATATCTGCTAATTAATGAGACTACGTAATATGTACCTACCTAACATAAATTACCTAACATAAATTATAGGCGTTATAGGAATATTTCTACATATCTACTAAAATGCGTATTCATATTAATGATAATATCACTTTCAAAGATACAAATTTTGTATCACAAAAGAGGTGCAATTTTTTCCTTGCCTCGGCCGCTAAAACATCTAGTTCCATCCCTCATTTTAACAATATATTATAAATACAATACCATCCAAATATTCATGTGTGTCATTTTTATTTATAAGCCACCAAGTTATAATAATAAGAAAATAATTGTCGATGAAAGTAAAAGAAGCATTTTCATACCTGTATTTCCATTAATCGTTATTTTAGTTCTAATATTATGAAATACTAAAATATAAACGTATTAACGAACCCGAAGAATTTCATCGGTTTCTGTTTGTATTGAGATGAAATTAATCATCTTATAATTTCCGAACCATAAGGTAAGAAACGACCATGATCAGGAAATGAATAATTTCATTCGATAATAATAATTGGAACAAGGATAAAATGTTATAAAATCAGCCTCGTAACAGATCCTTCCAACAATAAACTAGATTTTAACCTACAAATTATTGTAAACTTGACATCAATTCACTTATAAAAGAAATAAAATATTAATATTTTTTATGAAATTTTAGTTAAAAATGCGTTTATGATTACGATTATCATTTAAAACCAGTTATTGTGCATAACGAATTTTCATGAAAGATTTATATTTTAGGATACTTTAAACTAAAGTCATAATTAAGCATTTTTTTATTAAAGCAATTCATCGTGATCAGAGTGCTTTGTGCCCTTTGCATCATTAATATTTAGATATGTTTACATTCCAGGAAACGATGAGGAGCACAATAAATACATTTTAACTGAAGGTTATTGAACTTACATACATACCACCGCGCCATTTCCCGGTCAGGGTCCGCAGAGAGGACACAGTGCTATACTTTTCTAATTCGACATACATTCTTAGCCTTTTCCGTATCCATAAACCTATTCATATTTGCTTTGTATATCTGTTTTGTAACTCTTTTTTCATTCATTCGTTCTACATAGCCAAACATTTTCAACGTTCTCTTATTCATCTCACCCAACACATCAGCCTTCAGTTCACATTCATCCTTTATCACTTCATTCTGTACTCTGTCATACATTGTCACTCCATGAAGTCTTCTCTACAGCGGCATTTGTTCGACTCCTCTCAATTTTTCCACGTTCACGTTTCATTTCCATTCATCAAATTTGACACCAAAATACTATTGTGAACTATCATCAGATTTTCATACTGCCTGTTCGAGTATATAAGTTTTAGTGCCCCATTTACCTAAATGAATAAAAATATACACAATAAAACTTACGTTTAAGTAAAACGCCTGTCTTGCTTTATTCAAGCATAGTTAAATTGTATTGCAAACCTTACTTAACGAGCTTATTACAAATTAAATAAAAATATTTAAAAAAAAATTAAATCAAATGTAATATTACAAGCAGTTTTAAAACTTTATCATATAAAAAAATATTTTAAATTATTTATTTATTTATTTGTATTGATTTGATGATAATTTCAGTTTATTAGGTAATAGTCAATAATTTTATTAATATTAATTTATTTTTATGGTTACACTTCAACATATCCAAATTGGTGATTCGGACATATCGTAGGGCTTCGCCGAGGAACTACATTATCTTCGGTTCGATTAATTGAGCCTTCAAGCTTAGAACCACTTGAATGGGAACGA
This sequence comes from Odontocerum albicorne, assembly GCA_949825065.1. Lineage (NCBI taxonomy): Eukaryota > Metazoa > Arthropoda > Insecta > Trichoptera > Odontoceridae > Odontocerum > Odontocerum albicorne. Next base: position 10,118,921 of record OX463854.1, on the reverse strand, counting down.
AACTCGTGGTTCGTCATCGGACGTGTTAAAAATACTCACCCACACTTGAATAGGCAACAGCACTAACAATGTAGGTTAAGCGTTTATGAGTATTACTCTCAGATGAACCGGTGGGGACCTTTTTTCGGGTAGAATCAGGAATCAAGCCCGTAATACGAGGATAGAAGTCAAGTGTCTAGCCCCACAGCCACAGAGATAATCAATTATATTAATTATTTATTTATAAAAAAAAAACGGAGTTTTTATATAGTTTTAACGAAGTATCATTAAATAACATTTAACACTTAACAAGTGGGTAAAAAGTAATGCATGGTTCCACTTTCAACAATACATGTTTCAAAAATGTAAGGAAACTTGAAAACATAAGCCGGGCATCTTTTTTGGTTACCAAGAAGAACCAAGGTTTGGAATACCTTTAACCATCTTATATGGTCGATAAAGATAACCAAAATAGTACAAATTAGGGTACTTGCTAAGTTTTACTGTACCCAGGTTCCATTCTTGATGGATTTCAAAGTTAAGATTTATTTTATGTGGATTTTTGTCTAGCACTTAAGAGTTTACTGACATAAATTTTAAAATACACTCATATATCATTAAACTGCGTTGTGCGAATCATCCTTTTTACCATTGCCAACCACTTGTCATCAAACACAACCTTATTTTTATCATTCTCCTCCGTATTAGATGAATGCCCTTTATCGAATGACGGAGCCGGTCCCAAACCCGGATAAAGGAGGCGGGGCTCCTTTCTTGATGTCCTTCCCCTCCCTGTAAATTTACCCTCCCCCCCTTCAATCCTCTACTTGCTCATTTTAGTATTGCCCCATATCTATCCATAATGGCACCCAATATGCCGGTGTGCTCCGATCGTCTAACCTCGGTGTGCCATCGGATTCAGTGCAGCGGTGTGGCCGGTGAGTTTGCTGGTGTGCGACGGCTCACTCACTTAAAACAAACTCCATGGCACGGCTTCACTTTCCAACAGAGCTCGCATCCAGGATCGGGCTGTTCTCTCACAGAAGATCACACGATCGACGTGGGAGAACGGTTCAGGACTGACGTTGGAGTGGCGAGGGGATCCTCGACTGCGAGGTCCGGCAATGATTGATTGATTTTTTTCATAATGTCTAATTCATGTCCTTTCGGATTATTTAAAAAGTTTTAACATTATAAATATAATTTCAAGAAAATGTGTAAAAAGTACAAACTATATAGAAGCTTATATGCATAAAATGTCTTCTATGGCAATAGTAGTAGCTCAGTTGATAAGATGCCTGATTTTTAACACGGGGGTTGCAAGTACGACACAAGACGACCTCCGTGGTATATTTGGTAAGACACCGTGGCACAGTTAATAAGACACCGAGGCATAAGTTGGTAAGACACCATGGCATAGTTAGTAAGACACCGTGTCGTAGTTGGTGAGACGGTTCAAATCCCGCGGGTATTCAGATATTTTAAAAGTTAGAAATAAGCCCACCAGGTTGTACTCTTTATATAAAAAGCGTTTTACAATTAAACAATACAAGTTTGATACCCAGATTTTTAAAATGGGTTTCAGCTTGGTTTCATATGAGGCTTGTTTAACAGCTTTCTGGTTGCTTGGAAGAAATAACCCCAAGTCATTTAATAGATTGTAGTGTTATACAATGAAAGTGTAGTATAAACATACAACATGACTGTGTTTCTCTATTGACACAGACATATAGGAAAAAGCCTCCTATCGTACTATTTATACAATTATTTCATTATTTTTTTATAATCATAATGCAACCATAATTTTATCTGTATTGTTCACCCACGTCTACATATTTATTATCTCTATGTAAAGCTAAAAAAAATTTGTTTGTTCGAGTCAAATCTTCTAGAGTAGAATTTGAATTTGTTCATAGGTTCTCCTTATATCTTATTTAACCCTCTAATGAGGGATACGTTAGGATCTACTGAGATTAACCTGGAATCAATTAAATCTGCTTGCCGAATATGGCATAATACATCTCTAATCCTAATTGTGCGAGTTAGTGCTAATGCAGAGGTACAAAATTATGATACGCCAGATTGTGCGACAGGTATGAGGAACCTTTTAAATAAATATTATTGAATTTTTAAATGTAGTGTTCAAAAATAAAAAAAAGTAGCTAGATAAAAAGTAGCGTTTTAATAAAAATGTGGTTAGAAAAAGTTCCGCTTTTTATGCATTAATTCTTTATTTACATGATTAGGAAAGTTTAAATAGAAATAATTAAAAAAAATATATTCCTCTTTCCCCATCATGTGCATTGTTAATGCTCAAATTCTGTAGATTTGTGACTTACTAGGAATTCCAGTTTTAGGTCAACCAGATTATCATAATTGTCAATTATATACTCTCATCAGTGAAGAGAACACTGAAAAAAGTAACTCTAGAACAAAAAGAGATTTTAAAAATTGGCTTCTTATAATATCTAAGTACTGAAAATGCGTATTGGAAAATTTTTTTTATACGTACAATTTTGCATCTTGAGATTAATTACTCAGTAACCCATGTGCAACCGACAAAGGTTTGTGGTAATGCGTTCAACTCAGTTCAACAATCATGACTGAAAATTTTGACTCACCAAATACGACAGTTCTCAGTTCATATCTGGATATCTCAATATATTTCTTAGATTAAGAAATAAATTCGAAGCGTTCGACCGTGTGATTAAATATCTGGAATTCTGTGCTAAAAGTCGCTGGCTCGAGACACACACTTGGATACCCTACACCACTTTATACCACAGGATTTGTTCAAATACAAATTCAATAATTCTGACACTATTCAGTGACCAAGAATCATCCTAAAACTGCCAACGTTTCTTTTTTAACACCTCTCAAATAGTGAGAACTTAAAAATCCCCTTGAAGATCTATATCCCATCAGCCTGACAGAAAAAGTAATCTTAATATATTCCATGATATAAGGTTCCAAAATATATCATATTACACGCTATAGGATTTACTTCAAAGACCGATCGAGGTTACTTACCCTGATTGTTCAATCCACCTTAACCAGTTCTACCTATTTTTCGGGAGTATATATGGTAGATACTAATGAATTTAGTCGTATTTTATTACTAAATTTTAAAAAAACCAAATGATTTTTATACACCTTTTACTATTGATAATATTTTTTTAAATAATAATTTTAATCAAATGAAAATAATATCCTCGTTCGTTCAACGAATCGGTGTGCTTTTCACCAAATTTAAATTTTAAACATTAAGTGTTTCATACGTTTAAAGAGAGAAGAAAATTTATTCAACAATCATAACAACAACATAAGAAATAATTGAATAAATATATAAAAACCATTATACTGCTTCCTGCAGGGGAAGGCAAAGATGCCACACCGCTTGACTTTTTTTATCTCGAGACATGTTTTTCACACTCATACAACTTCTAACTGTCTAACTTTTTACATTTCCTTTTTTTTAAATATAATTTACTTGATCCAGTCATAATTTCCTTTGTCTTCCTCTACCACACCTTCTACTCAACTTAGCACTGTTTATTTTTTTTATATTGTACATTTGCAATGTACATTATTTAATTATTTATTCAATGTTCCACCTTTACACTGAATATTTGTTTTATTTGACTTCCTTCATTTATGCGTTCCACCTACCCAAACCACCTCAGAGTGATTTTCTTCATCTTTACTTAACATATTACGATTAACTTGACATTCATTCTTAACCACTTAATTCCGTATTCTCGCATACATTGTCACCCCATGTATTTTTTTCCCTACACAAATTTCTACATCATGTATTGGGCTTCTTTCAGTATTTTTCTACGTCCACGTTTCATTCACATACATCAAAGTTGGTGCTTAAACACCAGGCTGGACAGTATGTATTAAAATACAACACATCTTATTCAAAAATGCGAAGTCTCTTTTGGGTCCTGATAAAATTAACTGTAGTAAAGATTAACTGTAGTTTTTTCGAGATAAAGGGTCTTTCAAATTGAGCGGTATTTTTAATTCTAATATTTTTAATTCTTAAATAAAACACACAATTTGCCTTGATTTCAAAAAACTACTTATTGGTCATGTAAGTATAATGTATGACATTTAAACACAAAAAAACAATATCTGCCAAATATCCACTTCTTGCAGCTCCACAGATGTCCACAATGTTTTTAAAAAAATCGATGACATTTTGGCATAGTTGCGATTCTAACGCGAATAATTTCATCTTTCAGCTCAGAAATTGATTAGGGCCTGGCTTATCGCGTAACCCCAGAGGAAACTGTTTTCCAACGGTATCAGATCACATGATTTTGGTTGTCAATTAACATAACTGTTTCCGGAGATTAAAATACATAAAATAATTCAATAATTTGAACGCATCGTTGTATTGTATACGACTCCATTTTTATGAATTTCATACACTTCTCAAATGTTACAAGACCCAGGCAAGTTCGTGACGCCATCTGTGTTTTATCCAAGAATTGAAAAAACCGCTCAATTTGGAAGAACCTTTACTTCTTAAATATACATTTTGAGAAACACTTGACTCATACAAGACACTTCTTAAATAAGCATTTTGAGCATCACTTCACCAATCGGTTGAGGCAAAAGGGGCCTTCTTCAAGAAAAACTGATGGGATATATTTTTTAATAAAACTTCAAGGTAAATAGTACTTCAACCACCAGTTGTTTTAATCGTTATTACATGAACGAACGTTAATTTGCGTGTGGTTCAATTAGGCCGAACGCACTGACCGTAAAATTCTAAGTAAGATGAATGTATGTATGACCTTATCCACTGTCCTTGATCCTCTACGTTTCATACATTGCTGCTCCTCATCAATCAAATCTAGATTTTTAATGCCTTCAGACCTTATATTAATTACAAATGATAGTTTAAACGAAAAGACGCCGCCTAAAATTTACGACGATAATCAATTTTAAAGCTATGATATTCTTAATAATCTAGAATTTTAAAGCTATGATATTGTAAATAATCCAGAAATTTCTTGAATCAACAATTGAACCGATTTATTCAACAGGAAGAAAGAATTTAACCTTCCACAGTGTATTTTTATATTTACTCTCAAACATTTAAAGTCGTTCTCATATTAACTAATCGTACTTTATTTCAGCTTTCTAATACTCCACCAAGTGTAATTTTAGGGGTTGAAATCGTTAAATCGAAACACTCAGTACTGACACCAAACTATTAGGTGGCCTCTAAAGTCGTGTCATATACGTGGATATTACATATTTATGCGTAGTGAAGGTTTTTTGTACTCCCCAATATCCCTACAAAATAAGTATTTTATTATTTCCGTTCTTAAAATTTGTTTTAACATATTGATTAATTATATATGGTATAGTGATTAGCGATGAAGGTGATCTTAAGGCTGATGCATTAAGAATGATAAATAAATACACTCTTAGATTGTTTGGGCATGTATAATAGGATGAATGAATGAAGAAATCAAATTTAATAAAAATTAAGAAAGAAAGCAAATTTATAATGCATATTAGTGTGAAAGGCATGGAAGAGGAAGACCAAGGAAAGTGTGGTTGGATCAAGTAAATGATCTTTTTAAAGCAGGATACATTGAGTTGAGTTGCATGAAAATACTTATGAATGTAGAAGAGGCGACGGATATGTGTCGAGATAGTAAAGTCTGGCGGACTGTCATCTCTGCCTATTCTGACTGGAAAATGGTGTGATGGTATGTTTGTACGAACATACATATCAACATATCAATATATATTTTTTTGTATAATCAAAAATCGGAAAGAAGTATCGATTTATTTTTCTCATGCTTAATATCCTCAGTGACATACAGGCAAAAGCCTAGTTTACTGGGGATACGACAAATGAAAGGCAACAAACCCAGATCCATTAAAATTGTATGTCCAAATCAAATTATCTGTTGTTTTTCTCAAATTGTGTATATTTCTTGTCATGTGTAATAATAAATAATAAAATAAAACATACATATAAATTAAGTTTTTACTATCCAAAATCTTTGGAAACAGTAAACGTTTGAAAAAGAATGCATCAGAAATACGTACTACTCGTAAAAGAGCAGATTTGATATTAATCTTTGGTGTTACAGAACGGGCAAGATCTTAGCCTTCTCTTGAGCTTTCTTATTCCAATCTCGGCTCTGGATAGCTCTTCAACAGGTCCTTATTTGGAATGTTGAATTATTCTTGGAGACGTTGTTCTCCAATCTCAATCTTAACATGTCAACTTGTCGTCATCCTTCAGATTTTCTGTTCTAGATGCGTTTAAAGGAAGGAGTCTCTTGTATTCGATGCACGTGCTCTAGTCATTGAAGTCTTCCTACCTTAATTCAGGATGGCCAAAAATGAACGTTATGTCTTTAATTAAAAATAATTACTGCAATAAATATTAATGTTTTTTTTTATAAAAGCTTTATTTGAATATTTGTGGAATATGATTTCGGTCAAATTACGAACGGAAATTCGAATGACCGGGGAGTTCTAAATTGTAAACCTCGCCTTATGAATGTCTCGGTTCTGCGGTGACACTTTCACGCACGTTTTGAATATTCTCCATCGAGCGTGCACTTTTGACACGGTCTGGCTTTGGTCTATCTGTCACAGCACCGCGTTTTTCGTAATTGACCACTAAACGAGTAATCGTGGATTAGGAAGGCGTTTTGTTGCTGCCAAGAACGAAATTTTCTAAGGGTCACCGTAATTGAATACTGAATTTCGTAGTACGTTTTAATATAAAAATAACGCGTAGTTCAACCGTAAAGTGTTCTATAACATATTTTCCACATCTACACTTTTTGACTGTCGAAAATGAACCAAATTAAAATGATACGTTGTCAAGTAAATTTTTGACCACCAAAATATATTTGGAGAAACCGGTTTCTTCGTCGTTGTTTATACGCCATATTCCATTATTACTATTAGAAATTTCTTATTACCTTTCTTTCAAAATTACTAAGCGATGTTTGTATTTTCTGTGAAGTTTACATCATTGATCAAATTATATATCTTTATTGATGGACAAAAGTAGGTCAAATTAGATATCAAACAATATATTTGCTTACAATACTTTTAAGGTAGGTGTTTTTAAAATAATAAAAAAACAATTGTTATGTGACAAAATTAGAAATTTGAATTGCTTGTATAATTTATTCATTTTCTTCACACGAAATACTGTTTGTTATGTTTGTATTATTTATTACAATGCATTTAAAAATACATCATATAACAAACATATTAGGTGATAATTTAAGGCTAAGGGACGATATTTATGTAAATGTTATTGCTTTGAATCTACTGGATGCTGGATTCATTCCAAGAATAAGGGAATTTCAACCCTATCTTTTGTGAATATATTTGTGTGTATCCTAAGCTTAATACAAAGTAGATTTTTTTTATTTTTTTTAATTTTTGTTAAGTAAGACTTATTCAGTGTTATCAAAACTGCCTGTTTGGAGATTTATACTTTTTTGGGTTATTCCTGGATAACAGCTGTTTACTTCAGCTTATATATATTTTTTATATTAAATTTCATAAATTTACACAGATATCATCATCATCATCATCATTGTCAACCAGGGTCGATCCACTGCTGGATGAAGGTCTCCCCAAGTTGACTCCAAACAGTTCGGTCCTTTGCTTGCCGATGCCACGTGATGCTGCCATGCTTCCTGATTTCGTCCATCCAGCGTACCTTCGGTCTTCTTCTAGGCCTCTTTATATTCAGAGATATATTCCTATATATATCATCATCAACGCGATAACCTGATCTCTTCATTCCACTTCTTTCAAACATTGACTTTTTAGTACTTCATTTATTCTTAACATGTTTTTCCCTTTTATTTTATTCTCATAAATTTTTTTTTTCATTAGCATATATTAATGCATATTATATTTTAAGTATAAATTTTATAGGTCAGCGCTATATTTGCCTTAAATGTGGAATAGGTCAGCGCTATATTTGCCTTAAATGTGGAATAGGTCAGCGCTATATTTGCCTTAAATGTGGAATAGGTCAGCGCTATATTTGCCTTAAATGTGGAATAAATGTTATAATATCATTACTAGATTCCTTTTAATGACCAAAACTGTAACTCAATAAAGGTCAAAGTATGTAGCATATGAGTATATCGTACAAAGCCTAGTTTTACATGCGTAATTTACTTGTTGAGTTATCTTTTGATTATCCTAAGATAAAGAAAACAGCGTCAACTCTTTACTCCTCTGGCCCTAGTTAATTTGATTAGTGTCAAAGCCAATGTTTCTTTAGATGTCACTTATCTTTATTTTTTAAACTAAGATATTTCGGAAAATATTTCCCCAAATACATATGGGAAAAATCTCCGTCATATTCTAGTGTTTATTCATTTAAAATGTTGTTGTACAGAGTATAATATGTCAGGTTTATAGCAAAGTGACAATATTTTAATTGTTTTGCCAAATTTTGAGTGAAAGGTAGGGGAATTCCCATTATTAATGAGAAAAAAAATATATGAAATACCAAAATAATAAATATAAAAAAAACTAATTTAATCGTTGACCAGGAGAAGGAAATGAATAAGTACTAAGAAACACAATGCAAAGTCAGGAAAAATATAGTGCACATATATGCTTCGATACTATCCACTGTTTCAAGCATCCATTGGTGGTCTAGAAAAAAAATACCCGCAAATTTAGAGTAAAATACTCGAAGTTTCAACAACCTTTTATTTATGTCTTTATTCTTTTGTCTACATGAAGCTTTATGTGGTTCATCTGGTGAGCTTATAACTATAGAACAATTCCATCCTGCCAACTAGCTAATCTTAGATACGTTTAGTCATTTCAATCAATGACAGATTTAACATTTTTCTTAAATGGAAAAAAAGTTAAAACAAATAAATTATTAATCTTTAAACATTGAGATTAGAACTAAAGAAAATATTTTGTGAAAAAAAATGGAGGAAAGGATATTATGTTATGTTGCCTGAATGTTCTAGTTATGTTACAAGTGATACACCATTTTTTTCATTTCTATCTTGAACGTAAATAAGGATGGTGCACATCTGATAACTCTAGGAAGTTCGTTCCACAGTCGCACCCAGTGACCGAGAATAAGGTGTGATGTGTTGGTATGCAAAATACTCGTAGTATCTCATCGCCCGATCGAAGAGAACACCAGGGCTCAGGGAAAAGTGGATTGTTTTGCAAAGATGTAGAGGATTAGAATTGTTAACCATGCAAAATTATATCAAGAGAACAGGAAGATTCCTTCGCTGTCTGATTTCAAACCATTTAAGTTTGTTTATTTTTATACGTTTTATGAACGTATGCAAAAGCAGAGTACTTAATCAAATGGCTGCAGTCACTACATTCATATCCTTACACTCAATTTATATATATATATATATATATATATATATATATATATATATATATATATATATATATATATATATATATATATATATTTTTTTTTTTTTTTTTTTTTTGATCTGTTAATAATATTGGGTTTGAATCTTGAGTTGGAGCGCCCATGAGCAGAGGTTTCTCTCTAAACGGCACTATATAAATTGTTACTTTTATTATACTTCTCATTCGTATAATACCGCTTCAACACATCCAAACTGGTGATTTTGATATATTGAAGAGCGTTGAGGACGATGTTCTCTTCGGGCCCATAAATCGAACAAGTTAATTCTTCTTATTCATCGTTAAGAATTACTGCAGCATGCAAGTAACTCGCGGTTCACCATAACACATATATTACAAGCATGTAAAAAAATATACCGATATATTTAGTATAAAATATATTTTTTATGAATTTTAATACTATTTATTTTAAGATACGCAATCGCTTATACCAACATGAAGCAACGATTCAAGGTTAGCAGAACCTTCATGTTAGCACATCCTCATACACCTGGCAAAATCCACATGACCGTCTAATGCGAAGTTTTATTTACAATGCGCACATTTGCATACAATAGCAGGAGTGGGTTTGGTACTATCGTTGATGTTACGCATATACCTATTTAAGTTTATATAGTTATATGAAGAAAACTGTCAATACCAAAACAAGAACGTGTTTAAGGAAGTCAAAGTAAAATACTGACACAAAAGGGTTTCCTTTCTTGATTGATGGTAGGGAATTTTTTTCATTATAATAATTTCATTTGTTGTTGAAGCATTAACATAATGTATTTTGTTTATTGTTATTAACGAATAACAAGGTTCTTTTTCCTTCATTTCTAGAAATGGAATATTTGAGTCATAATGTAATAAATAAATTGTTCTTTCCGGGATGGAATAAATAAATTATACGAGTTTGTTTTTTTTGCGATGGGTTCGTCTCGTTTTGGGTTTGCTTTCTTCTATAGTAAATCACTGCTTACATGTCAATAATGATTTTTTAATGAAATTTATTTTATTTTTTCGTATCAAAATTTGATCGTTGTAATTCATAAGTTTTCGAGACATCATAAAATAGAGAAATATAACAGAAGGCTTGTTTCTACGGGAAACAAGGTCATAAGTGCTTTAAATATTCATTTTGTCAATAAATCAATTCCGAGATCTTCGTAAATTATAGCGTATTAATGAATTCGTTAGCGGTCTACATGTAATTACTGACTCTATTTACTTACGCATCAGTATTACCAACAATGAAGGATACAAGGCTGAAGTGGAAAAAAATGGAATGGCGAAGAATGTAACGTCAAAGCTGGAAAACCAGAACCGTCACCACGCGAATTCACCTAGATAAATATCTCGTCATAATATTTACGTACGGTGCGGATTGGTTGGTTACATTGCTTGTGGCGAATGAAAGAGTTGGGAGAGGTTTGTAGTCATTGGAAGTGTAGAAGAACGATGCACAAGAGGAAGGGTCCCAACACATTGAACTAGCTAAATAAGAGACGCAATATAACTTCCCTTAACAACTGTCCTTCGAACTGCATAGTGCAGAGACGGATGGAGAGCAGTCTTCAAGGTCTATAATGGGAGTCACGATGCTCAGTCATAAGCTACACGACATAATGATGATGAGTTAGTGTTCATCTTCATGAACATACACACAAACCATCACACCTTGTCCTTTGTGAGGTAGGCCGAAAGAACAGATCTAAAAACTTTTAGATCTGTTCTTACACAAGCACAAAACTTTTGCCTACTCAACATTCACACATCTTGTCAGGCATCCATCTCACTTTCTATGTTTGTCCTGACTTATATATTGGCTTAGTCATTCTTTAGTTATCCATTATCTTCACATGTCTAAACTTTGTTTGAGCTCCTTTTTTAAAATATAACTTTTATCTATGTATTAATTTATGACAGCTTCATTCCACCTTCTTTCATTCATTGACGCATCTCCACAGCATTAATTTTACTTTTATCCTTAATCTGTCATATCTATTTTTTCTTCAATGCGTCAAGAAGACTACCGACACACCATAATGTATCTTCATATAATATGTATGGTGATAGCAAAATACATGCAGTAGAATATGATATTTGCAGCCTTTGGGTAAATAATTTTTCATTCATAACACATATGAAATGACACGAGCTTGTCTCTAATATTAAACTTATTTTTCAATTTATGATTTAAAGTTAAGACATTAACATTATGGAGGTTTAACGACTATCGGACGAATGCGTCACCTAAAATCTATTATTTTATTTGTGTAATTGCTGTGTAAATATTGTAAAATTCATGTCTGAAAAGCAAGAAATGAACCTGAATATCCGAGTATTGAGCGGCAGCCATCCATCTATTTTAAAGTTTTTGTACCGATGCCGTACAACGACGTTGTAATTTGTTTTATCAAACACTATTTATTCCCCTTTATGCTGGAACACACATTAAGTGGAATAAACAGTCTTCGATAAAACAAATTACAATAAATGTCAATTGTTTTTTTTTTATTAAATAAATATATTTCAGTGTGAAAACAAAAAACTATCAAAAACGCGCCGTGATTGACTTATGTTATGGCGTTGTGACTGTCATATCACTAATTCAGAGGCAAAAATAAATTGCAGTGAAAGGTTTTGTTTTTGACATTTCCGATGAATTTGTTATTAATCATTAATTTGAATGAATTCGTTGTAAAGCATACATATTCCGGTCAATAATCTTTTAAACATGACATATAATGTTTTTTTACAAGTAAATTTTTTTTGGTACATCTTTTTATTGCTTTGCAGAATGTTTTCCTTATAATTTTGTCATTTTATACACGAATAAGTATCGTGTTTTGTGTAATTGAAGTATGTATTAATGTACTTGGAAAATATACAATAGTTGTGATGCCCTGCTTTAAATAAAATAATACGATGGGTGGAAACTTTTATAACAATTATTTACAACGTTTGTAGGTTAAAAATCGTATTTTAAGCGGTTGTTTAAACAAATATGGCGTCAAACTTCATCGAGAGTTGTTACGTCACAAACTAAGTACCCATGAAACAAACGAGCGTTTTGATGAGTATTTGGAATTCAAATTATCATATTGATTTTTAAAATTTATTATAGATCATGAATTGTTTTTATTTTTTTAAATAATTGTCTCTTATCTTTTAGTCTATTATCTTTGTATTTTATAGTAAAATAATAATTGCCATGCAAAATATACCTGGTATAATAATACTCTAAAGAGTAAGGAGTGACCGAATTAATTATGACGGGCTGTTAAAGAAACGTTTTATTTATAATTGATAATGGGATCTTGAGATGGTTTTGACATATTAAAATGTTGATTTGCAACATTTCTATTAAAGATGTATTTATTATGTATCGGACGTATGCGTCACATGGATTAATAAGTATATTTATAATATTAATTGTATTTAATATTTTTGTATTCTAATAAAACATCATTTTGTGTGGTTCTCGCGCTACCGTAATATGAATCGGACGACCCCGCGCGCAATAACCGCTTGGCAAGCATTGAGCTAGCGAAGGTGACAGCGTTAACGGTGCGACGTGCGATAGGCTATACGAGTATATAAGGGAAGCAAAATGATCAAAATATCTAATATTCTCGCCTGAAATTTCTACTGTGTTTTACTTCTATAAAGTTCTACCAATCAACAAGGAATCTCTTTTCCCAGCTGTCCCCAAAACTCATTGAAGCTATGCCAGAATCTCTAAGGATTGATAGGTAACCATCCACCTATTCTGCAGTCTTTGTACAAATGTTGTATATATTATAATATGGATATAAGGTGAAAGCCAAATTTAGGATGAAGTGGTTGTAAGATTTTTCTGTCGACCCAATAGTGAGAAGATATTGTAGTTTCAATAAGTAAGACATTTTCCTAGAAATAAGGATACGCCAAATAACATAATGTACACAATTAATTATACAATGATTATTGATTAACCATTTATTGGGTTGAAAATTGACAGAGAGTTAAGTTCACAGAAGAAATTAAAGAAGCAGGGACTTGAGAGCAGTATTAAATCGATTTTATTGAGGATGCATGTATGATACTTGGCCTACAGCTGCGTATTTTATCAGCTGCGTATTTGTTCGATGAATCGGGCACCTATGCTATACAATACACCGGTGTATTTCGGTAGGGATTAGCAGTCTCGGTCTAAACATGGGAGGAAATTAAGTGCCAGGCTTGCTTGGATGGAGGGGTTTTATTGCATCCTTGTGTTCTTGATTTTATTTATTGAATAAAGCTTAAATAAACGGGCAAAACCACAATATGATTTATAAAACATAAAAAAATGTTTTAGTGATCAATATCGAAGACCCCATTCAAAAAGGACAACAGACGAAACAAGCGAAAAACACTTGGCAAATTTGTTCTACTTATTGCTAGTTTAAACAAATTAATATTCCACCATCTCATATAGTTGCCAGGCCAACTATCATACCTGCATCCTCAATAAAATCTATTTAATACTGCTCTCAAGTCCCTGCTTGTTGGATTATCTGTTGCTCATATTAGCAATCCAAAAGTATTAGAAGAAATACTTACATCCCTCGTGCTTGTGGGATAAAGCCACAAGTAGAAACAGTACTCCCGCAAGCAGATATATCTCAATAATTTCTTTTGAAAATCATTGTCACACCTATTCCTATTTTTTAGAATAACATAATGTACACATTTGATTACGTAAATCAAGTTTAGCAAATTCCAATCTTACCAGGTGTGACGCCTGCTCTGCTCAGCCGGGTGAAAAAGGAACAAATCCTCTTTGATCTCAGGAGTTCGTTGGATTCCTTAAACTCTGAGTAACTCTCTCTCAAATCTTTTACCGGGACAAGGGGCACAATTAAAAGAGATATAATTTTAAAAACAAAAAAGTTTATGGTATATAAATGGATTAATTAAAAAAAACCTTGAGCGTGGCCCAAGGAAAAAAAAAGTTTTAAGTTCGGTTCCCGAATCAATGGCTCGTAGGTTGTGTCGTGAATTCAAACAAGGGGGTCTACAAATCGCAAATTTCTTAAGGAAAGCCAGGGCAGAAAGGTCCCGTCACGAAATCCAGCATTAAATACAAGAAAGAATATTCACCCAAAATTGAAGATGTGGTCTGAAGCGTCTATGATACGGCAGAGAAAATGTAGCTAGAGATACTGGTAGTATTCAGTGTGAGCAGCGTGAAGGATCGTCCGTACAGCACCACGTCTCGAATGGAAAGAGGGTTGGCACCCGTACGCCTCCCCTTTTAAAGACAATCGCGAGAGAGAGAGGAGAATTATTTCTATCTCCCTTAGCAATACGAGTGGCGACAATTATGACAGAACGTGGAGATAAAATGTACTTTAGCATATCGTCATCGAAAGATGTTTCCAGGAATTATACCTGGGTGTCTCAGATAACAAGCGGTGTTTTGAGACAATGGGACAAGGAGATTTTATTATCCAACCCTTTTAGTAGTTTAAAATATCCCATCCCTCTATTAAAAAACAATGACATCGGTATTCTTTACGATTCGGGACAATGGGACGAGGAGATTTTACTACCCAACCCTGAACCGTTTGGATTTTATGATATTTTGCTTTTATATCTGCAAAACAAGCACATGGTCAGTCATCGGTCTGACCACGTGTTTTATAAAACATGACATGTCGAGAATTTTCAATATCGAGGACGTATACTATGCAATTTATCCTGAATGCCTTTTAGAGGATTTATTTCATTCTACATCGCGATAATTTCGCCCTCTATTTAACTGTGTTTCTAAATAAAAATATAGTCCTCACATCATTCATACTTTGAGTGTAACTAATCTTCCACGAATTCCGTCTTTATCTCTCTCCTCATGAAACATGTATAATGATAATGATGATTAAACGGATTAAAGAGAAGCAGATTCTAAGATAATTGATAGTAGCCGTAAGAAAATTTTAATTTTCATTCTCAGATTTACGCGTTTCTTCATAATAACTAAATATATATGGTTTCCTCTTTTTATTTATGAACATGGTAAGGTGATACAAATGCTTGGATAATCATAAATAATTCTCTGTTGCTTCCATCACCGACAAAGTAAGACCCAAGAAGGTAGGTGAAGCGAGAGTGAATAATTTTGTTGTTAAGGCTACTCGTTGGAGGTTATCTTTCCTCAGCATCAAGTAAACAATAAAGCTCGGGGTTGAATATTATTAGAATTCCACCTTTTAGACCAACCTACATTTGCACTATTTGTCAATGTTTAAAAAAACCGTAACGAATTATTTCGTAAAAAGAACACAAAAAAAAAGTTTATTTATCAGAATGATAAGAGATCACTTTCTTCAGCACAGGTAAATCAACTATCTAAGAATAGTCGGTTTTACCAGATAAAGAAGCTACCTTATACTGCCCTGAAGACTTTAATGAAAACATGTTTACAATATTTTTAATGATAAAACGTGGAGTACAACAAATCTTGAGAAAATAATTTTTTAATTACCAGTTATGCAACGTATACGTGTATACATATCTGCTGTTCTATCTGTGCATGATTTAACTTCACTCAGATATTTCTTCTTCATTTGTACAAAACCATACTGTTATTATTTCTGTTACTTTAAAAATTGAAATAGGCTGAACCAAATTCGATACACGTGAGAATGTCAGATGTTGTTTCTGGAAAGCTTTAAACCATATGGTATAGCATCAGGGTATTGAACGGTATAGGAATATGTGGCGTTTGAGTTGGTAAAAATCATGCGTGTAGCATTATTATAAGGTTTTAATAATATCGATATCTCTCAAAACATTACAGGTAGCATTGTCATTGCCGATAGTCTGGTGATAGTATTGAAAGTTTACTTCATTATTGCAAACTTGGGTTTTAATCTGTCTCTCAAATCTTATTTTAATGTCATTTGTTAAATCTTATGATCTTTTTAAATAAAAAAAAACACCCTTGAGGTGAAATTATATTATATTTTAAAACATTCATTAATTTATATGATAATTTTCATTTTCTATGGACGTGTTGAAATAGGTGTCTGGAAAACAACATTGGGAAAGAATATTGTCTTCAGTCACATTAATGCTGCCTTTGGATTAATACACGCTATAGTGGACACCTAACTCGTTGTTTGTAGTTGTATATGATGGTAATAAAACTGTTAGCTATGTAGTAATAAAATCCTTATCAAACTGGACATTTTTGAGGAACTATTGGGAGCCAGTCTCCCAAATGGAAGACAAATATCTTACAAACTAAGTCACGGGGTTGGTCGTAAATTTTCATCTTTTTTTTTTTTTTTACTTGGCGAGTTTATTGCCATGTGGCAATCTCTTCCAACCAACCAGAAAGATGTTTTCATAAGTCCTAAATGTTGATCAGACTGGAATCCTTTTTTAAAAAAATCTGGGTTCCAGCGGGGATCGAACCCGCAACCTCCGGATCGGCAGACAAGTGTCTTACCACCAGGCCATGGAGGTCGTCTTGTGAGTGATCATCACGCACTATTCCTAAGGACCTTCCTTGAATGTGTGGTGTACCCTGAATCGTCTAAAGAGTAGGCAATGCATGTCTTGCATAAGTGGGTTTTTATTGATTTCATGTTGTGCTCATGTGGAATGGTCCAGACTGTCGGTCATATTGTGGAGATGTGTCCAATATATCCGTTCTATAGAGGACTGGAGGAGAGACTGTATCATGGATGAAAACCCTGAAAACATGAGAAAATTATGGAACAGTGTCATTTAAGTCAAAAAAGTATTTTTATTTTTTATAACGTGCGATGTTTTGCTAAATATCTGATATTCTTTTTGGAATTCCACGTGCTGTAAAGTAGAAAATACTTTGTGTTGGTTTTTCATTAATTTCATCACGTGCGGGAGTTGTGTATAACATCTCAAAACAGGTAACAAGATTTATATCTGCATTAATTTATGGTCATTCTAATATTTTTACGACTTCGTGTAATTTATTAAAATATTTTAATAATATCTCACATTTTTTAAACGCATATGAAAACTATGTTATAAATTTTAAAGTCTTCTTTGGTATGGTACCCATCAACTTATCCGAATTGGTAATTCGAGCATGTTAAAGATAGTAGCCGAGGAACAATACTGTCTTCGACCTACGTTATCGAGCCTTCAGGTTGACAACCACTGGAATAGGCACAGAACTCGCAATTCGTCATTGCACGGGTTGGCATCACTACCATTCCTTAAGAGCCAGTAACACTTACACACGTACAAGACGGTTGAAAGTATTGTTGCGAGATGAAATATTTTAGTACATCTTTATCTTTTTTTTTGCGTTGGATACCATCAGGAATCGAACTCGAAACCCCCGAGTGATGATAGCCAAGCGTCGTTTCAACTAAGTAACGGAGAAGGTCAGTAAATTTAAGTTAAAGAATTTAAAAGGAAGAAATTTATTTTGGAAGAACAAGAAAACTTCTTTGTATTGTTAAATAAACTAATGAACCAAAATCGTAATCTCTAAGGATTAATAGGTAACCATCCACCTATTCTGCAGTCTTTGTACAAATGTTGTACATACTCGTATTATCCTCAGTGAGATACAGACAAAAGCCTAGTTTACTGGGGATATGACAAATGAAAGGCGACAAACCCAGATCCATTAAAATAATGCACCAGTATGTCTAAATTAAATTACTTGTTGTTTTTTCGCAAATTACGTCTATTTCTTGTCATGTGTAATAATACGAGTAAATAAATAAATAAAATAAAAAATTGTAATTTGGATATAAGGTGAAAGCCAAATTTAGGATGAAGTGGGTGTACGTTTTTTCTGTCTACCCAATAGTGAGAAGAAATTATAGTTTCAATAAGTAAAACATTTTCCTAGAAATAAGGATACGCCAAATAACATAATGTACACAATTAATGATACGAAGATTATTGATCAACCATTTATTGGGTTGAAAATTGACTGAGAGAAAAGTTCACAGAAGAAATTAAAGAAGCAGGGACTTAAGAGCAGAAACTTAAGAAAGAAATTATTAAAACATCAACAATCATCATAAAATATCTTTTCCACTGCACTAGGATATTCCCGTCGTCAAAAAAAATGCCAATGTGCTTGGGTCGTCTCACTTCGGTATGCCATCGGATCCAGTACAGTAGTGTAGAGTAGTCAGTGAGTTTGCTGGTGTGCAAGTGCTCATTTACTTAAAGAAGAGAAGAAAAATAATACTGTACGGCGCAGCTTCGCTTTCAAACTGAATTGACGTTGGAATGACGAGGGGATCTTCGACTACTAAGCCCAGCAAAGAACACGACGAATAGTCTTTAACTCATACATATATGGGCAGTTATGAGAATGAGGTTCTATTAGTCTCCTTCTGGTTCTTTTATAAATCCCAGATAGGTCAAGTTCCCGATTACCCCAAAAAAAAAGATATTCCCCATGATGTTGACACTTCAACTTAACATATTTCATTATAAATTCAGTAATGTTATTTACGAGATATTTTTCTTGATGCTCCTCTGTGGTACAAGAAGTCTCAGAATATCGAGGGAAAGGAACGTCTCGTCATAAGTCGCATTAAGTGAAATGCAACGCTAAACGATGCAGTTCCAGACTTGGCATGGCGCGGTTCGGTGCGGTGCTGGGATATAACGCGATATTGCACGTCAACGTTTATATCCGACGTTTCAGGACTGTCGCCGAAATGGGAGGATGGAATGGAAGAACGGACTACTCGTAAAACAGAAGCGACGTCTTGTGCCTTTGAATCCTGTTTCAGGTAAGCTAAACCATGAGAATATAAAAAAAATGTCCAATTCAAAATTGTGTTTCAAATGTCATATTTATTTATTTTTGATGGCTGCAACCTTAAAAAATTATCATTAAAAAATTATACGAAAAACTAAGCTAAACCATGAGAATATAAAAAAATATCCGATTCAAAATCATGCTGCAAATGTCATATTTATTTATTTTTGATGGCCGCAACCTTAAAAAAATATACGAAAAACTAAGCTAAACCATGAGAATATAAAAAAAATGTCCAATTCAAAATTGTGTTTCAAATGTCATATTTATTTATTTTTGATGGCTGCAACCTTAAAAAATTATCATTAAAAAATTATACGAAAAACTAAGCTAAACCATGAGAATATAAAAAAATATCCGATTCAAAATCGTGCTTCAAATGTCATATTTATTTATTTTTGATGGCCGCAACCTTAAAAAAATTATCATTAAAAAAATATACGAAAAACTAAGCTAAACCATGAGAATATAAAAAAAATATCCAATTCAAAATCGTGCTTCAAATGTCATATTTATTTATTTTTGATGGCCGCAACCTTAAAAAAGTTATCATTAAAAAATTATACGAAAAACTAAGCTAAACCATGAGAATATAAAAAAAATATCCAATTCAAAATCGTGCTTCAAATGTCATATTTATTTATTTTTGATGGCCGCAACCTTAAAAAAATATACGAAAAACTAAGCTAAACCATGAGAATATAAAAAAAATATCCAATTCAAAATCGTGCTTCAAATGTCATATTTATTTATTTTTGATGGCCGCAACCTTAAAAAAATTATCATTAAAAAATTATACGAAAAACTAAGCTACACCATGAGAATATAAAAAAAATATCCAATTCAAAATCATGCTTCAAATGTCATATTTATTTATTTTTGATGGCCGCAACCTTAAAAAAGTTATCATTAAAAAATTATACGAAAAACTAAGCTAAACCATGAGAATATAAAAAAAATATCCAATTCAAAATCGTGCTTCAAATGTCATATTTATTTATTTTTGATGGCCGCAACTGGTTTGGCTTACGCCAAACCCAATACACGATGGGAAAGGAAATGGTACTTACAGGTTTAGTGGTGATGGCGCGGAAGTCGTTTCGAGCTAAAAGGTTGACGTATGTACACCACACTTATTTTATCACAATGTTTGGGTTGATCCTATAAGCACTAGGTACTGGCCCACATATAGTAAATTTCAACTGCACGTAACACACGCGTTTGTAATATGAGTACATAAATACACCAATTCGAGTAACGAGAAATCGTCACATCAAAATTGTTTTGTTCACCCGTCCGGGTCGATGACACTCCCGACACGCCTGGATGGCGACTGACTGTCTGGGGGATGACACTCGTCACACGCGTGGATGGCCACTCTTCGTCTACCCCCACCTGACGGTCACGCTCTGTCCACGTGGATGTTAGCTGATTTTACGTCACGTCGTTTTGGCGTGAACATCCTGGGGGGCCGGGAGGACCTCCAACGGGAACCGGGCTAGCTTTGAAACCGGCCCTCTCAATTGTCCACTGGTTGTATCCAGATCCACAACACGTGGCACTCCATCTTTGCCGGGTATGGTGCGGGTGATGCGTCCAAGTCGCCATTTCAGTGCCGGCAAGTTGTCCTCCTTTATTAGGACGAGCTCTCCGATTTGAGGAGGGGAGGATGGTGAAAGCCATTTAGAGCGGGTTTGAAGGGTGTGGAGATAGGATTGAGCGCTGAGAAATAAATGAAGTGTGGGCTGAGTGACAAATGGATTGTGGGCTGAGTGACAAATGGATTGTGGGCTGAGTGACAAATGGGTTGCGGGCTGAGAGACAAATGGACTGCGTTTGAGAGACAAATGAATTGTATTTTGAGAGATAAATGAGTTTTGTTTGAGATATAAATGAGCTGCGTCTGAGAGACAAATGAATTGCATTTGAGAGACAAATGAGTTGTGTTTGGCTGAGCTGAGTTTGAGTTGAAGCATATGCTGAGAGGGCCGAAGATATGAACCGAGTTTGCGCTGGGCCGGGTTTGAGTGGGTTGAATGTATGAGCTGATTTGAGCTGAGCTGCATTTGAGCTGAGCTTATGGGCTGATCCCAGCCGAGGGGGCGGAGGGTATGAGCTGATCCCAGCCGAGAGGGCTGAGGGTATGAGTTGAGTGTATGAGCTGATTTGAGCTGAGCTGCATTTGAGCTGAGATTATGGGCTGATCCCAGCCGAGGGGGCTGAGGGTATGAGCTGATCCCAGCCGAGAGGGCTGAGGGTATGAGTTGAGTGTATGAGCTGATTTGAGCTGAGCTACATTTGAGCTGAGCTTATGGGCTGATCCCAGCCGAGGGGGCTGAGGGTATGAGCTGATCTCAGCCGAGAGGGCTGAGGGTATGGGTTGAGTGGCGTATGAGCTGATTTGAGCTGAGCTGCATTGCAGGTTTGAGCAACGCAAAGTCACCAGACCGTGCCGGAGGCTATAGGCCTGCCGGGCCCCAAAGAGACCCTACCACTTTCCAAAACCCGGCCAAGAACATTAGAGCTGAGCAAAAGGCGACGCAAACGCAAATGGGACAAACCTAAGAAGAAGAAGAAGAAAAGGCAGATAATATTATGGGCAAGATGAGAAAGAACGTGGTTAGAGTTTGAGATTTTAAAATTTGAATTTGAAAAAAATAAATTTTTGTAATAAAGAAGAAAACTAGCAAAGATAAAAATCTAAGAAGAAGAAGAAGAAAAGGCAGACAGAATTATGAGCAAGATGAGAAAGCATGTGGTTAGAGTTTGAGATTTAAAATTAATAGCAATTTGAAAAAAATACTAATCGAAAGGGAAACCTTATTTTAAAAATTATATTACAACCAATTCTTAAAATTATTTTACATTTATTTTATAATTTATAATTATAAATAATTCCTTGTTCAAACACTGTGAACTTCCCCCCAAAGACATTTAGAACAAATCGCTATTTGCAAGTGTTATCATGTTATTTGTATATGTTAATATTAGAAACTGCTCTTGAGAATTATATATTATTTTTTTTTTTGAAATATTTTTGTTCGCTCTGTGATAATACAAACTTTGAGGAATTTATCTTTTTGAAAGGAGAAATGTTTTTGATTTAAAAATTATGAAGCGGCTGTATTTGATTCGGATTATCTACGATTTTACATGGGCTGTGTAGATGTGAAAGTTTTGATTGGAGAATTTTTTGTGAAATGTTTTTGAATCGAAAAATTTTTTAAAGCGGCTGTATTTGATAACGGTTTGTGATAGATTTAGTGGACTGTATTCATGGGTTGGTTACGGATCGTAGGACCAAAATGGTTTGGCTTACGCCAAACCCAATACACGATGGGAAAGGAAATGGTACTTACAGGTTTAGTGGTGATGGCGCGGAAGTCGTTTCGAGCTAAAAGGTTGACGTATGTACACCACACTTATTTTATCACAATGTTTGGGTTGATCCTATAAGCACTAGGTACTGGCCCACATATAGTAAATTTCAACTGCACGTAACACACGCGTTTGTAATATGAGTACATAAATACACCAATTCGAGTAACGAGAAATCGTCACATCAAAATTGTTTTGTTCACCCGTCCGGGTCGATGACACTCCCGACACGCCTGGATGGCGACTGACTGTCTGGGGGATGACACTCGTCACACGCGTGGATGGCCACTCTTCGTCTACCCCCACCTGACGGTCACGCTCTGTCCACGTGGATGTTAGCTGATTTTACGTCACGTCGTTTTGGCGTGAACAGCAACCTTAAAAAAATATACGAAAAACTAAGCTAAACCATGAGAATATAAAAAAAATATCCAATTCAAAATCGTGCTTCAAATGTCATATTTATTTATTTTTTATGGCCGCAACCTTAAAAAAAATATCATTAAAAAATTGAACGAAAAACAAATAAATAAAAAATCATTTAAAAACGGCAACCAACCAAATCTCAAAACACATCATATGTGTAAACCAAAAAAGAAAAAATAACAACAAAGTAAACAACATTCTTGTTCTTCTTCTCAGTGTCATGTCAGGTCTCCCCAACGTTGAATATCACTTGAGAGTAGACATATTTGTCCCCGGCAGCCCGACAAAGATCTCCATGGCCCCTTATACCAGTCCAATCAAAATGCCAAAAATATGTACCATATACAAATTATAAAAAAATGGGCTACGTAATTATATTACAAATTAAAAAGTACTAATACGCTTTTCAATAAGAAACTGCTTTAAATTCGTCACGATTCATTTAAAATTAAAATAAACAAAGATAAATTAAACTTAAGAAGATTGTTCTTAGTTTCTTGAGAAGTATGTGTTCAGACGACGGAAAGGTGGAACGAGATATTGAATGGCGAGTTAGAACAGGAAAGAAAGTCAGTGAGGTACTTAAAGATATATGTTATATATCGGAGTGAAAAAATGAACGAGGAAGGAGCTAAATTGATAAATTTAAAATATTTCTGATTTCAGCTTCCCATCAAAGCAAATGAATATGTCCGCATTCATTATAGTCCCCAATATTTGCAAAATAGAGATAAATCCATTATTTGTGGTTTGAACTCTCCATGAAGATCATGTTAATACATAACAATCTGTCGGAGATATTGAGATCCATGATATGAGTTATATACTGAAAATTTTATTGTTCACGAGTCCGCATACAAAAATTTCATCAAACATTACCCTTGTACGAACAATAAAAATGTCGAAATTTTAATTCTATATAGAGTTTAAGGATAGCGTTTAGTACAAATAAAAATATCGAAATTTTATAAAAATATCGTTTGTTGGATAGAGATTATTATTTATATATTTTTCGGTTATGAGATCCAAGTGTTGTTGGGTGTGTACAAAGCCGCCATTGAAGCCCACACTGAATTTGGAAAAAAAAAAACATTTTTTCAACCAATATCCGTAAGAAAAAGATTTTATTTTGGTTGTTTATAAGCAAAGTCGTTAAACAAACAAGTATATTAAAACCTTTTTAATGAAATATATTATTAAAATTATAGTTTATATAATTATATATAATAAATGTGGCGAGAGCTGCTCCAATATAAACTGAGTTCTTAAAACTTTAATTAATTAACTTTTTTTATTTATATTCTCTAGACCTCCAGATATGTGGCTATAGTTCGGAAATTCTAGGATGAGTCCTGTGACAGCTCACAAATTTGCCTCAATACAACCTTATGTAATGTATTTACCTAAATAAGTTGCTATTTATTAGAATTGAGGCTTATATAAGTTGATAAAATAATTAAAATTACTGAACATCGTTACAAGGTTGTATTGGGGCAAAATTGTGAGCTGTCACAGGACTCATCCTAGAATTTCCGAACTATAGTTCAGGATAACAATCGAGTAAGTTATCCAATAATAATAAAAAAATACAATTTATATACAGCCTTTTAGTGATACTCCTCGAGGGCGCTCTAACTCTGAAATCGAACCCAGATTAATATTTATATTATAACAAAAAAAGTAAATTGAGTGTAAGAATAGGAAGGTAGCGAGTGCGGCTATTATATTGGGTATTTTGCCATACGTTTACACATGTTTATAAAAAAATATTTGGTAAGGAAACATAAAGTAGGAAGACTAGAAATAAACCTTTATAGATACTTTGGGTGCTGGGACAGAAAGCGAAGCTGTACCTTGGAGTTTTTCCTTTATTTCTTCTTTTTTTCTCTTCTTTAAGTGAGTGAGCCGTTGCAAACCAGCAAACTCATCGGCCACACTGGTGTACTGGTTTCGATGGCACACCTGAAGTGAGACGATCTGATTACACTTGTTTTTTTTTTTCATTTTTGTTAAAGAATATGTATTGGGTGTTAACATAAGTTTTGTCCGTTTTTTTTTCAAATGAAGAGAACAAGAGGACACAAAAAAAATTACAACAAATTAGTCAATAATGTATTCTCCTTCATTATTTACAGCTTCTTGCCAACGTTCTACAAGTTTTTTAATGCCTGTGCGATAAAAACCATCCGGTCTTGACTCTGAACGCTCCATGTTTTTAAGGTCGAAATTCCCGTCATTGAAACGTAAAAACCATCGACGAGCTGTCCTTTCATTCATAGCATCTTCACCGTACACTTCGCAAATATCGCGAGCAGCTTTGACAGCTTTATTCCCTCGATTGAACGTGAACAGAAAGAGGTGTCGAAAATGCTCACTTTCGTTTACTTGACATTCCATTTTGAAGGCTTGTAATAAAATAAAATAATATATGTAACGTAAAAGCAAACACAATATCTTGTAGAGCAGAACAGTTTCTTTCGAATGACGTATAACCTTTACCATTTTGTTTTACTTTTGGTGCTCATTTTCAAATTTGGAAAAAAACGGACACAAGTCATGTTAACACCTAATATAATATAAGTCATATGTATCCTTGCACCCCCGAATACTAGGCGGAAAAATGTCTGTGTCCTTCGAGGGGAGTAGCACAGCGCGGGGTTCGAACCGGCGACATTCCGCACGGAAATCCAGTGTGTTACCGCATGGCCATACACATTATTTTGACATGTGATAGTAATATAGTAACAGTCGAGAATAGTGATAGTAATATAGTAACAGTCGAGAATAGTGATAGTAATATAGTGATAGTAATATAGTAATGTGATAGTAATATAGTAACAGTCGAGAATAGACAATCTCAAATACTATAAATCTTATGTTAGTAACTTTTCATCGATCACTTGGACATATATTTATCAGAATCCTTCCTTCTTAGTTTTGTTAAAGCTGTTATAATTAAATTATCGAGTTTATATTCTAAATCTACATTACTTGTATCTTGTCAATATAAAAACAAAGTTTCTCAAATAAATAAATACGCATTCATTCAGTAGTGAGTAGACCCATGTTGATAATAGACGAATATAAATTGTACCTTAAAAAAACACTGACCGCTACAATCATACAAGGCCGTTGAATTATTGTACCTTAAAAAAACACTGACCGCTACAATCATACAAGGCCGTTGAATTATTGTACCTTAAAAAAACACTGACCGCTACAATCATACAAGGCCGTTGAATTATTATTTTACGATAATTTCAGGCAAATATTGTTATTATTCTCATTATAGACAGGCAGTATGTATACTGTTAATACCAACATCAAGTTTAACAGTCATATGTTCATAAAGATATTTTTTTTAATTATTTGATTTCCAGAAATTGGACCATTTTTTTATTCATGATATTTATAACTCGTATTTTCAAAACTTAATAATAATACAAACACATATATGATATACATACCAACACGAATTTACCTTGTCAGAATAGGTAGAGAGGACAGAGTTCCTGACTTTCTTATTTTGTCTCACATCCTTAGTCTGTTTCACATCCATAAGCTATCTCATACTACTCCTACAATTTTTCTGACTTTGAACGTATCTTTTTTTTAAATGTGATTAACTTACTTCATGCATAATTTTCTTGGTCTTTCGCTATCACACCTTTCACAGAAATTCACACTATACATTTGTTTGTTAGCCTTTCTTCATCCATTCGTTCTACACACCTTAACCATTTGACAGTGCGTTTTTTCATCTTACTCAACACATCAGTCTAATGATCGGAATATTTTTTTCAATCAAGTATTCAAGAGTGTGCAATGCAACACAAGCTATATACAAAATAGATTATTCATAAAGAGTTTATTATATTGTGATTTGTTTAATCAAACAAAGTTTATTCCAGTTTATATAACGGTATAACGCTACCCGTTTCAAGGTTTTCCCTCATCATTAAGGTAGCATAAACAAGACTATGTGAATTATGTTCGAACTGTTATGAAAAGTGTTCGAACGTTAGATGAAATAGAATAAAAAATATTTGTCGGAACAAATTGCAATGTTTTTAAACCTCTAATGTATTAATGCCTTAACCATAAATAATATATGACTAGAAATGTTATTTAGTGTAATTTTTACTACCTATAATTTTGAGTATTTTATTGTGTAAAAAGTTTAGTTCCCTGACATTTTGTAACCTGCCTTTGGGTTCTTTGAATTTTTAGACGTGTAATTTACCCAAAGTTCGTTTACGTATAATCACATCGAATGTGAAAGAAATAGTATTTTTTTAAATTCTATCACCTATGCCAATGGTTGAGGATATATGTACGTCGCTAAGTACCTTACACGGTTTCCTCCTTCGGTTTGTTTTCGCGATCCACGTTCAAGGCTTAATTTTCTCTTTCAAAACGCGAGTTTAAAACCCCATAGCTGCACATGCAAACATTTATAAATAAAGTAAATAGCATTTACCAAAAGCCACCTTCCAGCACTTGGCTATTAAACTTCACAACTAACTTTGAAAGTAAACTTTGTGTGCCAAGCCAAGTAACTACTTGTTTGAATATTTCTAATCGGGCTGTAAGAAAAATGCACCGCAAGGTTTGCTCCGTTTCGTGTCGTTGGGAACCTAATGTTCGACGCTTAACAAACTAAATACATATAAAAAGAATAAAAGATAAAAGAACAAAAGCCTTTCTTAAACGAGTTTCAACTGTTTTCCGAATAAATGTCAAATGTTTTTTCTCGCAGGGTGCGGTTTTTCCATTTGTTTATTTAAAAAAACCGAAATCAACACAGTTGAATATTATCTGTGTGAAAATAGGTATCAACAAAATAAGCCCTAAAAGGTAGACAAATGATTGACTTGGATATTTGGGGAGATATTTGAACTACCATGACATAGTAATTATGTGGAATGATAAATAAAATAATGCTGGATAAAATAAAGCCCATCTTCTCTAACTTCATCCTGGACATATTTGAGCTTCAACGATTGTCTACCACTTCCCTGTGTTCTCCTTCATCATCGCTACTAATGCATAGAACAGTTCCAGTTTCTCCACAATAAGCCTCTTCTTATGTCTTCCCCAATCGTATATGTAAATTGTCCAACCGGTATCCTCCATGAAGAAGTCACAAAAAAACTCATTTTAGTAGACGATCTGGTAAGTGCCCCAGCCATCTCACCTGATATCTCATGATAAAATGAACCAACGATTTTTGACTATTTGGGTAGTCCTGAAGCTGTGCATGGTAAAACATTAAATTATATTTGTAGTCAATTTCAAAATTGGTTTTAATCTATGAGTTTTTTTATCAGTAAGTATATTTTTCATCATTTCAACGTGTTATTTTCCTGTTGCAAAATTCATATTATTATTGCGAATTAATGATCTTTATTTTTCGTTTATTTTCTCGAGTAATATTTCAATTTGATCGATTTTTGTCTGCCTCAAAGATACATGTGTGGTGTATACGGTTTTTGCTGCCGAATTTGTTTTTGCACATTTTGGACGACCTCCCAAAAGATGGAGACAGCTGGTAGTCGACGTCGCAAGAGGCAAACAATGACGCAGGGGCATAACAGGCTAACCGGCCTAAAATAAGATGATGATGAAGAAGAACATTTTGGAAAATTTGCAAAGGTTTCTTTGTAGTTCGTCTTCAAACGTTATGAAACGAACTTTTTTTTACTAAGCTGCGACTCTTTTAAAAAAAATCGAGTGCAATTTAATTGAACCCGATATCCGCGGGTGGAACTATTTACGAAGGTTGTCAATAATATAAATTGCATCGATGAACGCAAAATTATGAACATTTAATCGATAGAGTTAATAGACATACCTCTTTCTCCTTTTAACACACTGTCAACAAACGAATCGGGTTCCTTTACAGAGCGATCATCGTCGTTAGTGAGCTTCGTTGTTGAGGGTTATCTCCCTATTCCAAAATCAGTTTCTGACTGTTATTTCATGCCTTTTTCCATGCCGCCACATTATATTAGAGAACAGCCCTATCCCATATGGGTCCCGCTGAGTTTCGATAGTACACCTGTCAAAATATCAGCTTAAATTTAATAAAGTCACGTTCTTTCTCATCGTCATATCCTCGAAAAAAATAATTAACATTTATTAGCGCTCAGGCATGCACTCGTATGTCACTTCATCCTATGAAAGAATGATGCGTCAATTGGCTTCTTAGTTGCATTCTAATGCACTTACGCAAACTCGCAATCTAAATAAATCAAATATGTGGTTTCGATGACAATGTATTCCAGTTTGATCCAAAATCAGAAATCATCATTCTGATGTAGACAGTGCCAGGAAAATAGATGTAAAAAAAATTGCACCAAAAACTATTCAAGACCCATCAAAATCAGATATCAAGAATATAATTGAATCCAGGATGACCGAATACAAGCTGATTCAGAAAAGGTATATTGTCGTATGAAATAAATTTGACCAAATGACTAAATATGGTAAGGTCTAAATGTGAGACCAGCTTGAACCGCACAGGCAATCAAACGCGGGATGGTTTCATAAGCACGCTAAGAATTATACAATTGGCTCAGTCTTTTTTTGTTACATGATAATAAAGATATAACTTATAGAAGAATCATTTGGTTCAGAGTAGCTACATTTAGAAATAACTCAGGCTTCTATAGCCCGATAGGGAAAATTTGCTGAGAGTATAATGCGGTAGTTGACTTGAGTGTGGATATATTTAATTCAACGTTGTCAGGGTTCTAGAGAACGGTGGCTGAACTGACGAAAGAAGGGATGTTTTTCCTCTCTGCATACACTTAATAAAAAAAAATCAATAACCTGCTCATATGACTATATACGTGCATGGGATGAATACTGGAGATTTAGATTTTGATCGGTAGCACTGTGGTGGAAATAATATTGTTGAAATAATTATAAGTAGAAAAAATAATAAAAAAATTCTTTCACGCGGCTTTGAACAATTTAAATGCGGACCTTCAATCGATCTCGGAGTGGACTGGGGAGCATAACTTACTCATAAATCCTAAGAAATCTCAATCGATCCTCGTTGGCAGCCCTCAGCTTCTCGGTAAATTCAACACTGACTTACTTCCTCCAATATTACTTCATGGCTCTATCATACCATTTCATAAAACTGTTAAAAACCTAGGAGTGCTAATAGATAACACTCTCTCATGGTGAGATCAAATAAATGAGGTAACCCGAAGGATCTTCTTCAGCCTTCATTCCCTTAAAGTGTTGCAAAGATTCCTTCCAACCGAAACCAAAATTTTACTCGTACAATCTCTGGTCTTTCCGATTCTGGAATATGCGGACGTATGTTACTTGGATGTTACAGAGGAACAGCTGGACAAATTACAGCGTCTTCAAAATGTGTGTCTAAGATTCATTTTCAACCTACGTAAGTACGATCATATAACTTCATACCAGAACGCATTGAACTGGTTGAATGTTAGAAATAGACGCCAAATTCACATACTGTCTCTATGGTATAATATCATTAACTGTCCCCCCCCCCCCCTCTTATCTCGCCGAGAATTTTCAGCGTCTTTCCAATCATGGATTAGCGCTACGCTCAAACAGATATTGTTTATTGGCCTTTCCAGTTCATCACTCCTCTTTCTTTACGTCGTCCTTTACTGTCCATGCAGTGAGACTCTGGAATCAGTTACAAACCAATATAAGACTCGCTCCATCCTTGGCATGCTTTAAGAAGCGACTGAAAAACCTCTTAATTTCTAGTCAGTAAAATAACGTGTTTCATTCCTGATTTTACTTTTCCTTTTCTCTCCACCATCCCTACCTTTCCTTTTGATTGGTGATGTCTCACTTTATATGAAAAAGAATGTTCGGGTGATTGTCCGTCTTTGTGGGGTTCGTGGGCATGTGCTCACGTATATGTTTATGGATTTCGTGGGGATGGATAGTCATTTGAATGATTTATGCGACCGCGTAACTTGCTTCATTTACTTTTGTCTGGTTGGTTGGAAGAGATTGCCGACTGGCAATAAGCCCGCCGGATTGTATTTGCAATAAAAGTGTTAAATAAGTAAATAAATAAATAAGATGTTCTATAAATTAAAGGTAAAAAGTTACTTAAACGATACATTTTGAAGTATTGTAAAGCACGATACTTTTAAAGTATCTCACGATACATTTTGAAGTATTGTAAAGCACAAAAGATACGCCATCGTAATTTTTATGCATGGTTTGTGATTAATTATAGCTCTATTTATGTTTTATTGGCTATTAAATTGCTATATAACCACGATAAACTTCGAGCTAGGTAGGCAATCCGAATAAGTCATTATTTCGAATGATATATGTACATTTGGTATAGCCCAAATGTTTTGGATTTATTTCTAGAAAGACATACGGAATAATCTAAGGTCACTGCTACAAGTTTATTGATACTGGTCAGATATCAGGACCGTATGACTCCTTAATAGTTAAAATAAATGCATAGTTATAGATCCTTCAACATGACATACCACTTTAGTATGTTTACTGTGATTAAAAAAATATCAAATATGTAAAAGTCTTATCTGTTAAGGTTTTACAAGTATTAAGAATTGAAACGCTTATTACAGTATTAAGTGAAGAAGACGCAAAAAAGTTTTTGGATGTCTTGAACATAAAAAAGTTTGCCTTAACTCATATTACAAGTTGGTACCTATATTATAAGTTGATACAATTCCAAAAATACGCTTTAATTCATATTACAAGTAGGTACCTGTATTATAAGTTGATACAATTCCAAAAATACGTTTTAACTCATATTACAAGTAGATTCCTATATTATAAGTTGAAACAATTCCAAAAATACGCTTTAACTCATATTACAAGTAGGTACCTATTTTATAAGTTGATACAATTCCAAAAATACACTTTGACTCATATTACAAGTAGGTACCTATATTATAAGTTGATACAATTCCAAAAATACGCTTTAACTCATATTACAAGTATATTATTAGTTGATCCATTCCCAAAAAAGTACATATGATTTTATTATTTTAACAAGAGCAAATAAATGAGGGAAAAAATAAAGAAACACATTTGTCAAAAAAAAACTCTTACATAACGACATTTAATATTTTCAACGAAATGATTTTTTTATTGACGTATCGTCTTGTTTATAAGATGCTGTCTTGAAACATACAAATTTATCTTGGTATATAAAACAGTTAAAAACGAATACCGTTATTTGATATTTATGAAGATATGTTATTTTTTTAAATGAGTTCGATACTATATTTTTAAACGTAAAAGTACATCTCGCGTAATAAATGCATTAATCTGTAGACGATATAAAAGATACTTCTTCTTCTCCCTGGCTCCATCCCAACTCACTGTCTGCGAAGACTGTTGGGGTCAACTCTCCTCGTCCTCAGGTTGTATGCTCTTCTGTCCCGGACTACGTCCCCCAGGGCGTGCCTCTGCATCAGGTTATCTTTTTGCACCACCCATGAATTCTTTGGTCTTCCTCTGGTTGTTATTCGAGGAAGATCCATGGAGATTGCCTGGTTCACAATGTGATAGGGTGCTCTGCGTCCAGCGTGCCCATACCATCTCAATCGCCTCTCCTCCATCTTGCTGTTGATGTCTCTAACACCTAGGCTTCCACGAATGCGTGAGTTTTTTATTTTGTCTCTTAGGGACACACCAGCTGAACATCTTAGCATGCGCATTTCAGCAGTTTCTAGTTGCCTAGAGAAAGAGTTATACATCGTCCAGCATTCGGAGCCATAGAGGAGTACGGGGGTGAAAATCGTTTGGTATACTTTTCTAAATAGACGATATAAAAGATACTGACCTCATGAAATATATAGGTTTATCTGTTGACGATATGAATGATATTGACTCTCTTGAAATATTGAGATTTATCTGTTGACGATACGCAAGATACTGACTTTTGAAATAAACAGATTTATCTATTGACGATATGAAAGATACTGACTCTCTTGAAATGTACTGACTCTTTTGAAATAAATTGATTTATCTGTAGACGATATACAATTTACTGGCTCTCTTGAAACATATAGTTTTATCTATTGACGAAGTAACATTGACACTTTTGAAACATACAGATTTATTTAAAGATATACAACAGTAAAAACTAATATCATAATTTAATATTCTTGTCGAAATGTTTTTATTATGTATATATTTCAAATTAATACGACACAATTTTTTTTACATATAAGTTCCCATCTCGAAACATACATTTACCTAGAGATATATGAAAATCATCAAATTAATTTCCCAATTTAATATATTTATGACCGTTGGTTTTTTAAATGTTTTTAAAATGACTCCAATATTTAACCTTTCTTACATAAAATATATTTTTTTATGTTTTTATGTAAAAAAATATCACTTTTTGGCGAAATGAGAGATTCTTGAATTTATTTATCAATCGATTACGTTATTAAAAAAACTAATAACGTCATTTAATATTTTTGATGAAGAGTCTATTTTTCGAATGACTTGGATATAATATTTTTGACATATAAGACACTTACTTGTTTTAAATAAACACATTTATTAAGCGATATACAACAGTCAAAATGCTGATTAATATTGTCTTTAAATATTCTATATAAATAATTTATTCTTAAAATAAGTCCGATAATATATATATTTTTAAATATACATATCATCACAACAGATCTCCTAACTTTTTTGTTCAAACATACAATTTTCACATTCATACATTTTGTCATACACAATCTTTTATTTATCCTACTTGTAACTTTACCTTCTTTAAAAACTCAACTACGCTTTTCTCGGTCTACCTACCACACCTTGCACTCGTGACTTATATATTCGCTTAGTCATTCTTCATCATTTAATCTCTCCACAAGTCCAAACAATCTTATATCTCCTTTCTTGTATTGTCTTACACTTTTGTTGTATATTGTATAGCCATACAGGTTTATTAGCATGTGGCAATCTATTCTAGCCAACCAAAAATATGGAATCCTTTTTATTATCTAGGTCCCAACGGGAACCGAACTCGTAACCTCCGGGTTGAGAGACAAGTGTCTTATCAACAAAGCCAAAGAGGTTGTCTTTTTTCATCTTACGTAAGACATCCATTTTATTCACGCACTAATTTTGGATCTTTCCATTCCGCTTTCTTTCATGTGTAGACACATCTAAATAAATTCTTACTTCACGTATCTGCAATACTTTTATACTTCTGTAGAATTTAAGATTCACTCCCATAACTCAAGGTAGGCACCAACATATAATACATAGTGTTTTTAATATATACACTTATCTGTTGCCGAACGAATATCATAAGCAAAAGTTTAAGAAAATATAAGATATATCTTTTATGTAATTAGATTTGGGATAACGTAAAAAAAAAATTAAAATCGTATGTTATTGGGAGGCAAGTGTTTTATTTTCCCAAGTATATCTTTTGTTCTTAATATTCAATTAAATATTTTAACATTCAACAAAGAGGTCGTAATTGAAATTTAACATTCGTATTGAAATTTAATTTATCCGAAACCTGCAAAAATCACACGCTATAATTATTCCTTATTCTTTGCTACAATATAAAAAAACAAATTATTTCATTAGTTGAAATTTTAATTATTTTTCTACGTATACATATAAATATTATATATGGCCCGTTAAATACGGGTAGAGGTTGCTTAATGCATCGAAATAAGCCTGAGTGTAATTTTTCTTCTTAGATATGATATCTTAGGCAATATTACTGTCACCAATTATCAGGTACATATTTATATATCATCTTATTTTGTTACATTTATTACATATTTTAATATCTAGAGATTCAAGATTTAGTTTTACATTTAACAACAAACACCATATATACTAAACATCAGCAGCAATACAATTTGTTATTTTGAAAATATATATTGTTTTGTATGACACTTTTTTTGTACACAGTATAATCTGGAGGATTTATTATCATAAAGTATATTTGTAGCTATCTCTTTCAATAAACCAGAACTGTCTCATAGAATCCTAAAATAACAAAAAGACTGAAAACCTTGAAAAAAATCAGGAACCAACAGGAATCGAAGCTGCAACAGCCGGGTTGGAAGAGGTGTGTTTTACTATCTAGGCAACACATGATTAATTTTATTTGTATACTATCCACAGTTAAAATAATAATTATTGTATACCAACTTTGATGCATGGAAGTGAAACGTAGCCGTGGAAAAATACTGAAAAGGGTCGAATAAATGCCATAGAAATGCGTGCATTAAAAATAATATATTGGGTGACAATGTATAAGAGAATATGGAATTAGGTTCTTACGGATGCACGTGAGCTTTATGTTGATGTGTTAAGTAAGATGAACAAGTGCACTCTGAGATGGTTTGGGCACGTGAAACGAATTAATGTTGAAATACAAACAAAACAAATACACAGCACAAATGTTATTGGAAGATGTGATAGAGGAAGACTAAGGAACATGTGATTGGATGAAGTGAATATTTTAAAATAATTATAAGAATGTATGGATGTTGAAAAGGTAAAATATGTATATCAAGATAGTAAATTGTGGCGCTCTATCGTCTCTGCCTGACCCAGAAGGAAATAAGCGTGATGGCATATATGTTTTTATAGTATTTTTGTACTGTGTAGAGGAAAAATTTAATATTACATGTAATTTAATTAACGAAATTATTAAAATGTGCTTTGCAGTTTATTAAGTTTAATGACATATAGATTAACAATTTGGAAGAAGAAAAAACAAGAAAAAGAATCAAGACATTTTTTGATAGATTTATTTTTCTAGATCCAAAAAAATATCTCAATCTTAGTCAGTTTGTTTACTAAGTACACAGAAAGAAGATTTCCAAGTGCTCGATTCTGACAAATAGTTTGGCTTCGAAAATTAACGTCCTTTTTAGGATCAACTTTTGGGTTGGCTGTAAAAAAGCTCTCGACTAAAGTAGCTTCATAAAAGTTGAATGGCTTCCATTACCTGAGGCTAACTTTATCATTCGTTCAAGATTTATAAATCGTACTGATTTGTTTCTAAAGAAATGTATTTGAGTAGAGAGTGAGAGAGAGAGAGAGAGAAAGGAGACGAGGACAGTAATTTAAAGACAAGAAGCAATATTCAAGTTATATTGGATTCCTTGTGATACTTGAGGATACTACAACACATAAATACATAGAGAAAATTTGTTGAGTAGGAGCGTAAAATCTGTGGTTCATGGGCATTTTTTAAAATTATTTATTCATTTTATTTATGAACGGTACAATATACCTTATAACAACATTTAAAAACTTCATTTGTTATAAAATATTCTTTGAGAAGAGTTTGCTCTCTAAACGGTGCTATATAAATTGTCTTTTTAATATTATTACTATTAAAACATAAATATTTATAAAAAATATATTAAATAAAAAAAAAACTCTAAATAAAAAAAAATAAACAAGGTAAGTATGCAAAAGCATACACGTCTAAATTCTCACAAAAAAACAGCAATACAGTACGGGATTGACAAAAAGAGTTCCGTATTGTATTTATTCTAATTGTGTTGTATTCTACACAGTTGCAGATTTATAACCTCTGGCAGATTTATTACCATTTGTCAATACATTCCAATCAACCAGAAAAATGAAGTCTTTCGCGAAAACTAGATTGAAACCCTTTTTAGTAAAATTAGTTACCCCCACATCGCAATACCATGGAGGTCGTCATTTGACTTGAATACATTTTTTTTAATGATATATAACATATTTTAGTCCGATTCGTCGAGTTCATTGCGGTATTGTAACATAGCACTTGAACAACTACCACGCAGCATGCTTAATACGTGATCCAACCATCTCTAGGGTCTCACCATATATTGTGGTGGTTATTAGATACCCATCCTAGACCATGTACTGGTTGAGAGATACGTAGGCTTCGCCATGTGAAGATAGACGTTGAGAGCCGGGCTGTGGACCAACCTGAGTGGAGGTGTTTAATGCAATCTCTGTGTAACATATGGAATGGTGATGATTATAGAATTTACAATAAAATACTTTTAGATATTCATGTTTCAGTTTTCCTCATTCTTTTGGTGTCCCTCAACACGTTCATATGGTGCCCCTCAACACATTCGAACTGGCGTTAGACATATTAAAGAATGTGTTCGAGAGATTCTGGCTTTAGAACCGCAGGAATAGGCACGGAACCCGCGGTTCATAATGATGAACTACGTGCAATGGCACGTGTTAGCAATACTTACCGCATGAGAATATATAACTACAGTGGCACACATCATAGCACTAAAGGCACTTGTATATTATTTACAATTTTACTCAACAATTTAGGTTTTTTCAATTCTCAGCACATATTTGAGTGTAAAATTTAATATCTAGTCTTTGTTTTTTTACTTCATAAATAATACATTTTTAATACTGGTAAACCACCGTACAAAAAAGCAAAAAGGTGTTGTATTCATAAAGCATTATATCAAAACACCAGTCATCCCAAGTACGCTCTTTCGCTACTACTTAACACTAAAACAAAAATAAATTCAGATGAAAACGTGGAAATAAAACCCAGGACACTTGGGTGTTGACCATTGAGTCGTGGCACCGCCAGTTACCACGATTCGAACGGACGATAAAAAAAACGATATTTTCGTAAGTAGGATACGATCCTGCAAATATGTCCATGAAGCAAAAATCAATATGTGCCGCTACGAATGGTTATCAATTTAAAATATTTCTTTTCTTATATATTTTGTTAAAAAATAAACAAATTAATTCATAATAATTGACAAATGAAAAAGTTTCCGACTCCTGTATGGAGGGACCACTAATTAAATGTTAAAACCACTTTGAAGTAAGACTTCTAGAGCCTACTTTGTTACTAAGTATCTATTAGGTATTGTACATATCTGTCCTTTTGAATTCGTCTCTTTTTTGTATTTTTCGCCATGTGAAAAATATTTTGTACAAAAATTTGATTTGAAAAAAAAATGGGTATAACAAGGTTTACCAACGCTGCGAAATCAAGAAGGGTATTTTATTTACTTTTTGTTAATGTTTTTTTTAGATTTGTAAGATTTTATAAACATAACTATAAGTCCAAATATTTCGAATAATTTCTTTGAATACTTTTAATCTAGACATTTATGACTGTTTGTAATGAAAAATCTTAACATCTCTTAAATCAATTCTTGACCCATATTCGATCCACAAAAATTAAAAAAACAATTTTTTAAAGCTGTGCTTTCATAACTTTTTACAGGCATGGAGTTGAAATCTTACAAAGAAGTTGTAGACTAGGTTCAGATATTTCATATTTCAAATGATAGCAGCTTTTATATTCATAGTGACTAACCATGGGAGGAACTTCATGTATCTATACGTAAAACTCTCTTCGGCCCGATAGGCTACTCTGACATTTTAGCGATCAGGGATAATTTTAGAACTTTATCCAATGTTTGTGAAAATTTTGTCATTTAAAACTTTCTGCAGTACAAATAAATTATTTTCTCTTATTTTCCCATTTATTTTCTTTTTCAATGATATCTGACCTTCTATCGGTGCCACCGCTATCTTATCCATCCTCCAGTGTTGTGCCAGCAGATGAGGGGCACGAGGAAAGTTATTTCATCAAAGTTTTACTATATTTAATTTTCTTACGAATGTTTGATATTTCTAGTAAAGGTAAACAATTGTAATTTGTTTTAACAAACACTGTTTATTCTACTTTTTGTAACGGTATAACCCTACCGATTTCAAGGATTTCACCTCATCATCAAGGGAGCACAAACAAGCCTTGAAACCGGTAGGATTATACCGTTACAAAAATTGGAATAAACAGTATTTGATAAAAACAAATTACAGTGTATTTAAACCTCCATAATGATAACGCCTTGACTATAAATAACATATATGTTAAAGATAAACAAATGTTGATCTATAATTCAATTTGAACACTGACATAAGTCCGAATTATTCTTATTAAACATATTTACGCCATTTTATCACCATCCAATTGATTTTAATTTTAGTTTCAAAGTCAAAAGTTCATGGTGTATTTTTATAATTTTAAATTCAAATGTCAATGACCTATGTTATTTTGACTTGGGAAAGTTTTGTATTTATGATAAACTTTTCATAAGGACACTTTCCGGAACATAGAAATATGAAAATTATATAAATTAAAGAGCTTGTTTTTCATCAAGCAAATGCAAATTTTAGAAAAAAAAATGCTTTATTTTTATTAAGGCGTTTGTTCATTATTGCAATGTGTGAATGAAAAGCGACACTAATGCTTTTTATGACGTAATAAATATATGGCAACATTAAATGATAAAAAAAATTCATTTTGCAATTTGAATTAAATACAAAAAAGTGCTTTGATAAGATTAGTAAATGTAAATAGGATTTAAATTTTCTGTTAATAAAAATTGAGAAAAAATTTCAAGTACAGGCAAAAAAAACCAAAGGTATGAATTGTTTTAAAAATAAAAAAAATCATTCCTATAGTACACGACAAAATATCCGCATTGATAATACATACTTGTTGGAGATTGTGACCATGTGACAATATTATCATCGGCTTCGTTAACCCAACCTTTAGTTTATGAACCACTGAAGTAGTCACGTAGCTCGATTTCTGTAGCCGAAATGTGTCAATAGCCTTGTGAACTAACTCCATCAGATAAGAACTGTTTTATTTTGATACCATCCGGCAATTAATCCAGAACTTCCAGATAGAAGACAAGCGTTATACAAACTACGATTAACAGATACCGTAGAAAGATTTATATAGCGCAGAAAATAATATGTATTTCTTATTGTTTATATTACTATTTCGTTGTATGCAGTACAACCTTGTGGACTTATTGCCACATGTTAATCTATGCCAACCAACAAGAAATAAATTACGAATCGGATCCGTAACCTCCGGGCTGGGAGACAAGCATCTTACCAACTAGGAAAAAGAGGTTGTCTTTTTTAATCTTACTTAAAACAAAATTTTTATCTACGCACTCATTTTGGATATTCCCATTCCGCTTTCTTTCATATGTGGACACTACAAAATATATTCTTACTTCACGCATCTTCAATATTTTTATACTTCTGTAGAATTCATGCTTCACTCACATAACTCAAAATAGGCACCAACATATAATACATAATGTTTTTAATGTATAAATTTGTCTGTTGTCGAACGAATATCATCACCAAAAGTTTGAGAAAATATACAATATATTTTTTATGTACGAGTAATTAGATTTGGGATATCGTAAAAAAAACTCTGAGGTGGTTTGTAGTGTACGCAAGGAAACTTGACTACAATATATGTAAGTGTACATAAAACTCTGAGGTGGTTTGTAGTCTATACTCGTACAAGGAAACTTGACTACAATATATTATGTAAGTGCACATAAAACTTGGAGGTAGTTTGTTGTGTATACAAAGAAACTTGACTACCGTATATGTAAGTGCACATAAAATTCTGAGGTGGTTTGTAGTGTATACAAGGAAACTTGACTACAATATATTAACATATGTAAGTGCGCACAAAACTCGGAGGTGGTTTGTAGTGTATACAACGAAACTTGACTACAATATATGTAAATGCACATAAAACTCTGTGGTGGTTTGTAGTGTATATAACGAAACTTGACTACAATATATGTAAGTGCACATAAAATAATCCAGACAACACTCGTATTTTATGAAGAAAAGCTATGTGTTTGCCAACAGAAACAAGAAAGCAGCAACACGCTTAATTTATTATGCAAGCATATGGCACGATAATATGAAACACTCCATGCAGGTTTTTCAAGGTAAATACTTAACATAAGCGATGATAACGATAGCTTCATCACTCATCACCATCACACTTTGTTTGATGTGATGAATCACGTGGACTTTGTTCAGGACGCAACCTAATATTATTATACCGTGTTGCTATAGACACAGAACGTATAGAGACAGAGAGAGAGAGAGAGCTCCGAGTAAAAAAATCCACTCATAATAGGTAATAATCACACTAGATAATCTTATTGGTTGGCATATTTACACAATATGGTGGTACACAGAAAGATTTTGATTTCACTTTGGCGAAATGATTTTAAAAGATAATGGAGTATTAAAGAAAATGTCACGAACATCACCAATATACGCCAGATATATCGCCAGACTTTCCTATCTCGATACACATCCTAACTCACTTCCCAATCGATAAACCTTCTAATACAACTTTTACTATTTCTCTGACTTCCAACGTTTTTTTCTTTCAAAATATAATTCACTAGATCTAACCATACTTTCCATAGTCTTCCTCTTCTACGTCTTCCACTCACGTTTTTACTATGTGTATATTTGTTTTTCAGGTATTTTTTATTGATTTGTTCTACATGCCTATATATCTTAAGTTCCTTCACACACATATAGTTCTATCACACGTAGAAGTGTGCTCAATCTCTGTGTGCTCTTCTTCATCTTGCTCAACATATCAGCCTAAAGTTCAGACTCATTCCCAATAATTCGGTATTTTGTCAAATACTATCATGCCATGTATTATTATTCTATATGTACGTATTTCTACACCATTTATTCGACTCTTGTTCCACGTCCACGTGTTATTCCGATTGATCAAAGTTAGTACGAAAATGCTTTTATGGACTATCATCTCTAGATTTTGATGCTATCCGGTTCGAGTATTTTTATTTTATTTATTTATTATTACACATGACAAGAAATATAAACAATTTGAGAAAAAAACCACAGGTAATTTGATTTGGACATACAATTTTAATGGATCTGGGTGTGTTGCCTTTCATTTGTCGTATCCCCAGTAAACTAGGCTTTTGCCTGTATCTCACTGAGTATATATGTCTCAGTGAGATACAGGCAAATTGACTTTATTTCCTATCGCTACACGCCGTTCAATATCCTTTTGAACTCTTCCATCATCTGATAAAATACTAACTTATCCGTAAATGATTTATAGTTAAGGCATTACCATTGTGGAGGTTTAAGGACAATGTAATTTGTTTTATCAAACATGAGTCTTATTTGTGCTCCCCTGATGATGAGGTGAAAACCTTGAAACCGGTAGGGTTATACCTTTACATACAGTGGAATAAACAGTGTTTGATAAAACAAATTACAATACTAACTTAACCGTTTTATTGCTGGACATTTTACTATAAAAAATGCTGAATACTATAAAACATCTGTATATAGACTCGCAGCACTAACAGTTAATAACATAATTATTCTGCTTGCTCTTATTTTTCATTTCTTACCAATATATCGCATTTACTTTTCCTTTCACACGTTTACATTACCATGACTGGATTTCACCACATCCATTCTCAGATCTTTCACATAACATAGATTATTTCATTTTAGTATTAAAACATTAAAGAGCTTTATAATTCGAAGTAATTTTATAGATATACCCGTACACTATTTTTAACCGTAATAATAGGTTAACAACGAAGGTACATCTATCTATATATTTCATTTAATAATTATCTAAAACTGATGTAAGAAATTCAATTTTTAAGTTAAATTATATGCAAAACGAAAACAGTTTTCCAACATTTTAGGGATAGGGTTGCATTTTTGGTTTTCACACACGGCGGCCATCTCTCGCGGAACTATAAATATATAACTGTTTAACTTGATACAGACGAGTATATTAACTTTATCCATAAGGATAATAATAATTAATGGCCTAGTAGGTAAGGCTTTGGTATTCACACTGGGTGTTTGGCGTTAAGGGACACCAAAAAACTAGGGTCTCATTCTGGTAAAACAAATCGTTGGGTAACAATGCTTCAAAACTCGCTCGTGCTTGAAGTGTCCAAGCCTGTCAACGTACTTATTTATTAATGTCGTCGTTTCGGGGTCTTGTAGAGTCGAGGTTCTCCTCGCCATTCCAGCATCAATTCAGTTGGAAAGCGAAGCTGTGCCGTGGAATTTATTTTGAGTGAACTGTTGCAAACCAGCAAACTCACCGGTCAGACCACTGTACTTGATTCGATGGCACACCGGAGTGAGGCGATCGGAGCACACCGGTATGATTTTTTTCCCTTTTTGAAATAATATATATGACCGACGTAATAGGTATCCTTATACCCCCGAATACTACGCGATATATTGTAACTCGGCCACGCTCTTCAACAAGTCCACGTTATCAATTCGGATAAGTTGAGGAGTACCATATGTGTACATTAATCAATTTAATTAAAAATTACAATGCTCTTCTAAGATTTATAAAATTGATGTGTATAACCTTCGAAAACTGCTCATCTGCCTCACCTCATTTATCAAGCAACCTTGGTGTGTAATACTCACAGTTTGCCCCAGATTGAGGTAGTCCGGAATAATTATAAAGTGTATAATTATTTTATTTATATTGAACATATTCTGAAGATTCCGTTTAATTTACGTCGTAGAGTAATTATTTATTTATCTCAAGTTTATAAGTAAACAACTCCATTTAATATGAACAAACTGAGATAGTCTGACCACGTAGAACGAATAAAGGAAGAAAAACTAATTGAATTGACTGGGGAATGAATATTGATTTTCTCTATCAATTGAGATAATTCATAGGATTTTTTCTTACCTGTTAATTAACTGAACATGACTGAACTGTGCATATGATGAAAATCGGTAATAGGGATTTTAATCTTTGGTATCTCATAAAGAAGCTCCTAGAAAGATCTAAGCAAGTTAAGGACCAAATACACCTTTTGTATGGCCACCAGCGAGAAATATTGAGTTTGAAATCTAGGTACAGTGTTATGAAGAGAATGCAAGAACTGATAATTCCTTCGGATAAAGCGCGTTCTCATATGTTAAGTGGAACGAAAAATTATCTAGCGGCTGGATATAGCTTTCGAAAAATATGGAACCAGGAGACCGACTACCTTGGCCTGCTTGAAAACCCCTGAATATACTCTGAGTAGTGGTCACTAAATGTAAGGTGTGCATGCATGCTTAGGATTCTTTGAACGAAAATAGCAATGAATGTAATTGTTTACTTGTCTCAACATCAAGACTACATGTTCTGGGTAGAACTTGATTGATGCGAATGATAAATCAATCTATCAATAATATATTTCTCTTACTGGAAACACGAGGCATAATTAACAGATGGTGGTCCGACGGAAATGAATGAATAAATTAGAAATTATATATTTTGTATGGATTACATAAATCTATATAATATGTCGTTTTCTTGATGGGGTAAGTAGAAAACACAGAGCTCTATACTTTCATATCTCGACACACATATTTTGCCTTTTCCACATCCATATACCTTCTCATACAGCTCTTATAATTTCTCTTACTCCTTAT
Organism: Odontocerum albicorne; assembly: GCA_949825065.1. Classification (NCBI taxonomy): domain Eukaryota; kingdom Metazoa; phylum Arthropoda; class Insecta; order Trichoptera; family Odontoceridae; genus Odontocerum; species Odontocerum albicorne. Next base: position 10,074,553 of record OX463854.1, on the reverse strand, counting down.
ATTTCCTTCTTCCAAAATATCAATAACTTCATTCAACCAAACTTTCTTTTAATTTTTCCCTACCACGCTTTCCTCTCACATTTGTGCTGTATATTTGTTTCATTCGTTTCATGTTCCCAAACCATCTCGGAGTTTTATTTTTCATATAACTCGACACATACGCCGTAGATGATGATATGAAAAGTAAAAAAACTACATTATTATTCCTTGATCTATTCAAAAATGTTTATTAAAATGACAATACCACCTAAAACTGTGACAAACAAAAAAGAACACATCTTAAGCCTTAAGTTCACATTCATCCCTTTTCTCTTCATTTCGTATTCGGTCGTTCATTATCACCTCATGTTTTCTTCTCCATTCGCGCTTTTCTACAGCGTTTATTGCACTCATACATCCAAGATGAGTGGAATAAACGCGATTCAAAATTCTGTTTTAGAATATCATATTCGCAGGTTTTGAAATTGTTGAGTTCGAGTATATATGTTTTTGTACCCCATTGACTTTGTTTCCTAGCATTACACGGCATTCGGCGTCCCTTATGAACTCTTCCATAATCGTAACTATTCCTTCAATCTTCCTATCTATCTATATACATTTGTTTTTTATAAGTCTGTCACCACTTATTATTTTAATGTTGCCAAACCATCTTAAAAATCCTTTCTTGATTCTTCTTATACCAACCGTCTCTTACAAACAGTTGTCCTTTTCACAATAATTTCGTACTTTACCAAACATATGTTTTATTCAAGACGTACACTGATACATAGAAGCGAAGTCTGAGCATTGAAAGGGAGTGATAATGGCAGAATTAATGCGAACTAATCTATAATACAATATAGAAACATTAAATAAAATTACTGTTTAAAATTGTTATTACTATTTGTATACCTTGGGAAAAAGTCTTAAGACTTTAAAATAATAAAAAATAAAAGGAAACATTATACGGAATCACTTAGCTTATCTAACAACCGATCGATTTCATCCAGCTTCAATGTCCATCTGTCTACCCGCATACAACGTAAAGTGAATAACTAATGTCCAATAGATTATTCACATTTGTTTGAGTATCTGGCATTAGTTTTCCGGTTAAGAATCTTAATTTCCTCTTCTGTTAATTTATATAACCGGTATTTCGGTGTACAATAGTATTTTCATAAAGACAGACTTTTTAAAATTTAAGATTAATGGCACTATTCACGATGCGATCAAATGTAACGCATGAAATAAATATTTGGATTTTTTAAATATTATTTTCAATAAATGTGAATAAATCCGAACGTGGGCCGAAAGAACATTCAGTGCTAACTAAATATACATACTCGTATACAACAATCTATCGCTTTGAAACCACGGTTTAATATTATAAGAATTAATAAGATGGATGCGTCTGCCATTTGACGTCTGCGAATGGGCCACTGCGTGGTGGCTAGTCACCTTTACAGAAATTGAATTGTAGAGAATCCCGGCTGCGAGTGTGGTCTGGATGATGAAACTATAGATTATGTGTTTTTCGGTTGTCCTTTGCGAGACAGGCTTGATAAAATAAAAATAATATCTTTACCGTTTCCAATGAATGTTGCGTTTCTTTTTTCTTTGATGAACTTTTCCATGTATAGACCGATTGTTCAATTTTTGAAACTTTGAATTTTCTAGAATTTTCATTTTTTTTTTCATTGGTTTCATTATATTGCCTCAATCATTTTATAATGTTTTTAATTTGGTGGCACAAATCATTTTAGTTCGGGTGGATTTCCTATGTAAAAAAATACATATAAAGTTATATACAATTAGCTAATTAATATCTTACAATTAGCTCATATCTTAGATTAGCTCATATCTTAGAAACATGAATTAATAATATTTTCGTGTAGCATGGACTCGAGGAACTGTGCTGTACCTTCGTGCGGATAGTTGTTAGTTCAAGCCCCGCGCAGTACTATTCTATAAATCCTACAAATCTTTTGAGGATAAGACGACCTTTGTGCCATGATTGGTAAGACGTCTATCTCTCGACTCATTTAAGAGTTGCAAGTTCGTTTATCGTTGGAACCCATTTTTTAAAGAGGTTATAAATCTGTTGAGGATAAGACGACCTTTGTGCCATCATTATTAAGACGTCTATCTCTCGACCCATTTGAGAGTTGCAAGTTCATTTATCGTTGGAACCCATTTTTTTTAAAGATGTTACAAATTTGCTGAGGATAAGACGATCTTTGTACCATAATTGGTAAGACGTCTATCTCTCGACCCATTTAAGAGTTGCAAGTTCGTTTATCGTTGGAACCCATTTTTTAAAGAGGTTATAAATCTGTTGAGGATAAGACGACCTATGTGCCATCATTATTAAGACGTCTATCTCTCGACCCATTTGAGAGTTGCAAGTTCATTTATCGTTGGAACCCATTTTTTTAAAGATGTTACAAATTTGTTGAGGATAAGACGATCTTTGTACCATAATTGGTAAGACGTCTATCTCTCGACCCATTTGAGGGTTGCGGGTTCATTTATCGTTGGAACCCATTATTTTAAAGAGGTTTCAAATTTATTGACGATGAGACGACCTTTGTGCCATAATTGTTAATTATTAAGACGTCTATCTCTCGACCCATTTGAGAGTTGCAAGTTCATTTATCGCTGGAACCCATTGTTTAAAGAGGTTTTACATCTGTTGAGGATAAGACGACCTTTATGCTATAATTATTAAGACGTCTATCTCTCGACCCATTTGTGAGTTGCAAGTTCATTTATCGTTGGAACCCATTTTATTAAAGATGTTACAAATTTGTTGAGGATAAGACGATCTTTGTACCATAATTGGTAAGACGTCTATCTCTCGACCCATTTGAGGGTTGCGGGTTCATTTATCGTTGGAACCCATTTTTTAAACAGATTTTACATCTGTTGAGGATAAGACGACCTTTATGCCATAATTATTTAGACGTCTATCCCTCGACCCATTTTAGAGTTGCAAGTTCATTTATCGTTGGAACCCATTTTATTAAAGATGTTACAAATTTGTTGAGGATAAGACGACCTTTGTACCATAATTGTTAAGACGTCTATCTCTTGACCCATTCGGTTGTTGCGGGTTCATTTATCGTTGGAACCCATTTTTTTTAAGAAGTTTCAGTCTCGTTTGACATAAAGCTTCTTAAACATTTTTTTGGGTTTATGAAGAGAATTCGACATGGTGACAAACCCGCCAGGTTTAACTGTATACAATGAGTGTGTAGTGGAACAATATGGGCTTCACTGATGTTTATCACTTTTTATTCTTTTGATATTCATTGTTTATTCATATACAAAATAAACGAAACTTGAGTGTCATGTACGTTTCAGATTAACAATAATAAAACAAAAATAATATGAGAAAGTATAACAAAAAAACTAATTATTCTGGGTACATATATTTCATTCAAAATATGACGCTTAAAAATACCACATGTATAGTACGACATGGAAAGTAAATACAAAGAACAAAATGGAATCATCAACACCATCACACTTAGAAAACAATTAAATTTCTTAGATGCAATAAGAGTACGAAATAATGGGCCAAGTAATAATAATAAATGAAATTCTTCAAAGAAAATGGAATAATAACAAGTCTTCCAGTCAAGGCCAAGTAACAATAACAAGTCTTCCAGTAAATAACCCTTCTGAACTCAACAACATATGAACAAAAAAATCCACAAGACGAGAGATATGGAGTTTCCCAATTATTGCATTCTCACGATCGATGAGTTGCAATGTCCAATTGTATGACTAATTGCTATTGAGAATATTGAAATATTATGCGAATATTAAAAAAAGATAAGAGAAAGTTCAAGAATTCATTTAAGAAGTATTATCTTAGAATAGTTTTGAGCGATATACAACGGCGTGTAGCAATACGAAACAACGTCAATGGGGCATTAATACATATACTTGAAACTAACAGTATCAAAATCGGACAAGATAATAGTCCACAACAGTATTTTAGTACCAACTTTGACATGTGGCGTAAACGGTAGTCATTGAACAAAATACTAAAGAGCCGAATAAATCCTGTGGAGATGCACACACTAACAAAAAAAAGGGTGACAATGTATGATAGAATACGGAATGAAGTGATCAGAGATGAATGTGAACTTATGGTTGAGTGCTGAAGAATACGAAAAAGAAGACGAAAAACACTCAGATGGTTTGGGCACGTGGAACGAATGAATAAAGAAAGACTAACAAAACACATATAGACGTCAAATATTGGTAGAGGAAGATCATACAAAGTATGATTGGATTAAGTGTTTTATTTTGTGAAAGACGGAAATGTATTGTAAAAAGTAAGATAAATAGCAAGAGGTGTATGGATGTAGAGGATGCAAAATATGAGTCGCAATAGGAAAGGCGCTCTTTCCTATCTGCTACCCCCGACAGGGAGAAGGTGTCATGGTATGTAGGAAGGTATTTAAACATTATTTCAACTTATGAACATACATTTTATCTTATTGCGTTTTTTCTCTAGCGTTGGTCACCAAAACTTACACGCAGCCGTTGCAGTGCAATAATAATTTATTTGCATTTATTCAAAACACACTCGACTCGTGTCGTCCATTGTCAACAATTGCAATAGCTTCTAATTATGCAAAAACTAACCGTGAAATGCGGAACAGAACAGATCACTGTATACTAAGAGTCAAGGTAACTTGAATGTTTTTTGTGTCAATATAACGTTGGTTGGTTTATTATTATAAAATGTATGATTGTCGGACAGCTGCCCTGGTAATGAGTCACCACAAACATAACTATCATTTAGTAAGACACATGTTCAAACAAAAGAAGCGAATAATATTTGCTTACTCATAAAAAAAAAATCTTTAACTAAATGAAAACTTGATTCATTTTAAGAATAAAATACACATTTTTACAAATGTGGTTCATTATTCATTAGGTCTTATTTTTTCTAAACACTTATACCGATTTCACATGTTTTTAATTGAGCCATTGTGACACTTTGCAAAAGTGGTTAATCAATCTAAGACTAATTAATGTTACGTATATTAGATGTTTTATTCTCGTTATAAAAATGATTATATTGTCAATTGACAATGTAAATTTATGGAGGTAAATGAATAAGTAAACGATTTTTTTCTTGAAATAACACGTGAAATGGAAATTAATATTTAAAAGTAAATTTATAGTTAATTTATGCAAGACAGGAAAAGTTGTTTTTCTGGCGTACTTAAAACATTAAAGTACATTTTAATTAATAATCAGTACACAGTGGTTCCCGAAATGTGTCGCAGAATATTCCATCATTTTCAGTGGAATGCTTTCAACTTAGGTCATCAATGTGTTAATTCGATGCTAGGAAGTGACATCTAAAAATGTACTTCTGTAGAAAAACACATGATACCAATTCTCTAGTTATAGTAGAAAAGAGTTCTGAGACAATCATAAAGGTTTAACGATTATTTGTTTAGACAATTTACTATAAAATATACAAATACCAAGTTTATTACCAGACGACAATCTCTTCCAACCAACCAGACAAGCGTTACATCTATGAATGACAATTGCTGGTGAAACACAAGTGGTGAAATTACGATTGCTGGATGATGTATTGAATAAGATGAATAACATTCGGAGATTCTTGAAATAAATCTTTCTTCCAAAATATTATACATCAAGTCTACAATATTTTGAAATTTTTATTCTACTTTTTTTTCCTTTTAAATAAAACATGGCAGTTTTTATTTTACATAACTTTTTATTTTACTTATTTTTCTTTTTACATAAAACATGGCACCAAAAAGTGAAACTATAGTCTTTTCGAAGATTCAAGAAAATATTAAATTCTTGTTTGCGTTTCGAAATCGATTCTCGATAGCTCCTAAAAAAATTAATGACTTTGAATATATTATATGATACATATCAAACATACATTGGGGTAGGTGAGAAGTCAAAGGGCTGAACTTTCCTATATCTCTACACACATCCATACACAATTTATCTGACTTCTTACATTTCTGCCTTTTAAAATATCGTTACCTTGATCCAATCATACCCATACATTCTTAAACATCTTGCACCACGCCTTCCACTGTATATTTGTTTTGTTAGTTTTTCTTCGTTGATTCGTTTCACGTGCCCTGATAATCTCAGTGATCTTCTTTAACTTACACAATACACCATTCTTAAGTTTACGTTCGTCCCATATCACTTATTTCCGAATTTTATCATATAATATTATACTATCACCCGATGTATTTCTCTCAGTGCATCCATTTTACAGCATTTGTTTGATTGGGTGAAATGGGTTTTGATTTTTTTTACCAAAATATTTTTTATCAACTTTTTGGTTGGATGGAAGAAATTTTCTGTTCGTATTATTTTGCCATACAACGAAAGTGTGGTATGACATAAAAATACGAAAGTTTAAAAAGAATCACATTTTCTAAAAAAAAAACTAATGTTTTAAAGAATTCACCAACAACCAGTAAAATAAGAATTCTCGTGCATTCGTTAGATTTTTAATTACATGTATCGAAAGTATAGTTTGATTACAATATTGTACTACATTAGAATTAAACAAATTTGGTTTTGTTTTGAAAATCATCTCCACCACACCATGTATGCCTAATTCTTCATCGAAGTCCACTGGTTGTCCGGAACGCTTCATCTCTTTCAGGTCGAAATTACCGTCTTTGAAACGCAAAAACAATCGACGAGCTGTCCTTTCATTCATGGCATCTTTACCGTACATTTCGCAAATATCGCGAGCAGCTTTGGCAGCTTTATTCCCTCGATTGAACGCGAACAGAAGCAGGTGTCGAAAATGCTCACTTTCGTCTACTTGCCATTCCATTTTGAAGGCTTGTAATCAAATAAAATAATATATGTAACGTAAAAGCAAACACAATATCTTGTAGAGCAGAAAATTTCCTTTCGAATGACGTATAACCTTTACCATTTTGTTTTTTTTTTTGGTGTTCATTTTTAAATTTGAAAAAAAGGGACACAACTTATGTTAACACCCAATACATAATGGGGTAGGATCAGATAACTAATTTATATTTTATTCTATTCTGGCACACATTATTCGCTTTTGCCACGTTCATAAACCCTGTCATACATACTGTCCTTTAGTAAAGACTTTTCACTCATCTGTCTTTTAGAATTTGATTAATTTGGTATTGCCACGTTTTTTAAGTTTTTCCAACATCTTATACGTTTTTTTTACTAATTTGAAGCACTGTACGTTCTTTTGATCCGTAATGTCCTTATTACTTGTTCTATCATATATTGTTTTTCCACACATTTTACGTAACACTTTTACATTTTTTTGGGATATCTAAATTTCCATTATGAATAGCCAGCTTTGATTCCTCTACAATGCGTAATCGGTATACACATTGTATAACCCATCAACTTCTTCTGAAAATCGGTATACACATTGTATAACCCATCAACTACTTCTGAAAATCAAAACCATAAAATAATAATGCGTACTTTTTACTTACTTTTGGTATTTAATTGATGTAATTATTTAATTAACATTTTATAAACCCTGTATTATTGCATAAGTATTAAACAGTTTTGTAAATGAAATTATTTGCATATTAAATATTAAAAAAACAAGTCGTTTAAGGTCTCAAAAAGATTCTTCCCGTTTAAAATTTTATTCTATAAAATTTAAAATTAAATTTTCTCTTACTTGAATATACTTCTATTCCGGGCAATTACACATATTCGGTGGTCCAATAGGCACTTGAATAAAATAATTTTCGATGATTTTTTTTGTAGCTAAAGACAATATCCGTGTTTAAGTGGTAAAAAACTTACTTTACCCCAAAAATTTAAGTTTCGATTCCATATGGCGACTCTAACTAAAAGTCCTAGGATGTTTTTTTTAATTTCACATTGAAACCTTTCAACATTAAAACGTTAGCACATTGGATGAAACTGCTTTTATAGTAATATTATCGTATCGTTGCAGTTTTTCATATTCAAATATCCTATGCGTCCTTTTTTCTCTATTATTAGAAAAATATGAGACCCTTCGATTGATATTCCAGGGGAAAATTTAGGGTAAAAGTAGTGCGGAAAGAAGATGCAACTCTTGGTTGAAGAACTAAAGGCGTGTTTTCACTGTGGTACCATATCTTTGTTCAGAAAAAAACGTCTAGGTAGTTATAATGATCGACAGCCTCTGAAGAGGACAAAAACTTTAAAAAAATTAGAAAAAAAATACATACCTTTAGTTGTATAAAATATAAATTATCATTATATCTATCGCATGCTCAGTTGCAATAGGCGCCTGATAAAATGTTTAACTAAAATAACTGTTAGATCTTATTACTGAGCCCATATAGTTTTTTTATGTTCATTATGATATCCGACAAACCTCTCATAATTTAAAGCCCTAGGCAAGGCTCTAATGCGCCTAATGAGACTCCGGCTCTGGGCGTCGGCCACTATTAAGTACCATTTACACTTGCATGACCACTGAAAAGTAATAAAGCACCTACTTAACTCGTTTTTCAAATTCAATTTTACAGCAATCAAAAACAAATTAAGCAAATCTGTTTTAGAAATTCACGACTTTTTATATAAATAATACGTACTCGTATATGCATAAAAGATCCAGTTTGTCGTTTACTGTAGGTAACGATTTTTAAACAGCCAAGAAGTAATCTAAATCAGTCCTTGGACTTGATATTCTACGACAATAAAATATATATATTAAAATGTAAAAATCTAGATATACGTCTAATATGGTAGTGCAAACATTAACAATATCATGTCAGTTTAATCAACCTTAAAATAGTGTCTTTGTAAATCATATAGGACAGTATTTTACAAACCTTTAAGGGTAGTGTTTTTACTGACTTTAAAGGAGGGTTTTTTAAAACCATTTATGAAGTATAATGTTTTAATAAATTTTATAGGAACGTTTTTATAAACATTATAGAAGAGATTCTTCAATTTAAATAACCATAATAAAAAAAATAGCACAATATTTAAAATAACATAATTTTTCACAATATTAAACAGTAAATCGTTATTTCACTAATATCACTTTCATAGGATACAAGATCATCAACATATAATTATTATCAACATCATCTCGCCGTGCCTTTATTGGGGAAAGCAAGGAGGATCTTCCCTTCATACAACAATATTTTGGTACACACAGTTAGCTTTTGCCTTGGATATTCTCCAATTATAAAGGTTTTCCACTCTTCCCTCTTTGAAAAAAAAATATTCATTTTACGACCTACGTGGTCTCGTTGGTAAGACGCCTGTCTTCCAGCCTGGATGTTGCGAGCTCGACAGTTTTTCTCGACAGGATCCCAGTTTTTTTTAAATAAAAATTCCTCTACAATCTGATTTTCTCTTAATGTATAATAAACATCTTTCTGGTTGGTTGGAAGAGATTGTCACATGGCAATACTCCCATAAGGTTGTAGTGTATACAAAGAAAGTGTTATACATGATTTGCTTGGGCGCTGCTATAGTTAGCAGACGTGATTTGTTTAATATAAGTGGGTTTAAGTTCCGAGCTAGAGCGCCCTTGAGGGTGTTCGTTTTCCAAACGGCGCTATATGATATTATTTGAACTTGTTAAAATTCTTACATCTTTTATATTACTCAAAGATTATTTTTATCGATCTTTCATCATTCATTCTTCCTACGTGGACGAGCCATCTAAATGCTCATTTTTCATACTAAGCCCTGCGTCGTTTTTAAATCAGTATTCGTTCAAAATGTTCTCATTTCTTATTTTGTCAAACATTGTTTTTCCACAAATTCCTCGGAACTCTTAAACCTATATCTTTTCTCAACATTATTTTCTTAAAATACTTTTTTTTATATCATACACGTAGAAAAACTTAGTTAAGAAAATTTAAACGAACTGAATTCAAAATTAATTTCCAAGCATAACGAATACGAAAAATAGTTTTAAACAAGCAGACCATGGTTTGGATGTTTATTGCTTATATTTTTGCATATATGGTATAATATACTATGGTATTTATTTGTCTATCATCTAAGAAATGTGTAAGAAGAAAAATGTCTTACAATACGGTTGTTAATTTATTACAAACAATGATAAAAAAACATTGACACGCGAAAATGTATACCAAGCCACTTGGTATTTTTTATTTGGTATATATGAAACATAATTGAATAAGTTTAAAATACATCAAGTTACACAAAGGATTTTTTTTGTTTCTGATTTGATTAACTTCGGTGTAATTATTGTATTCTTCTGTCATTAAATGTATATTTATTTAGGTTTAAAAAATACTTACTTATTTTCACACAATTGACTCACACCTATAGATCTTATAGACTGATATTTTTAGGAAGTATTTGTAGGAATTGTCACAGTGCTTGGTGTTGCCATGTCATTTTAAGGTACTGCGTTCTCGTTGTAATTATCACATTAGGTACTTGTGTCTTGAGGGATTCGACTGTTCATCGGAACGGTTTGTTTTCTGAATTCAATTTCAAAGACAGTACTGTATACTTTATTATATCTACTCTATAGCATATGACACCACGTTGTGTCCATCAATATTAAAACTAAAACTAAGTAGTTTAGCGTCAAAAAATAAAGTATGATTTCTACTACTATTGCTTACAACTATATTTTCCAATGTCTTCCACCTAACCAGGTTATTGCTTTCGTAGGACGTGACCGAGCCAGATTTTCAGATCGTTTGATAACCTATGTGACATTAGTGACTTTTTTTATGTCTCCAAATCTTTAAAAAACGAAGAGCTTTTATCATACCATAACTAACAGAAAATATATTATTTATAGTTAAGGCATTAACGTTGTGGAGGTTTAAAGATATTGTAATTTGTTTTATCAAACACTGTTTATTCCAATTTTTGTAAAGATTCTCCCCTGATTATGAGGTGAAAGCCTTGAAACCGATAGGGGTTTCAAGGCTTTCACCTCATCACCAGGGGAGAACAAACAACACTGGTTTGTGCTCCCCTGATGAAGATGTGAAAGCCTTGAAACCGGTAGGGTTTTACCGTTACAAAAAGTGGAATAAACAGTGTTTGATAAATCAAACTAAAATAACAGAAAATGATAGTAGATATTTAAATAAAAATGTATTATTTGCCTTACTATGAAAGCGGGTAGTAAAATAAACGCTTCTTTGCTTATGGGATAAACCTACAGTATTTCCCTAAACGGTTGTAAAAATAAAATGTTTGTTCAAATTTAACTATTTTTATATCTTTCCGTGATGAATGACAAATGTATTTCAAAACGTAAGTTCAAATTTGTTAATGCATTTTCTTTATCATATAACGAAATTATAATAGAATAAACAACATTTTGTGCGTGATGGTAATAATTAATGTTCCGTCATAAAAACTGTGACGTATAACGAAATTTATAATGTCATCAAAAAGGTACCAGCTCGCTTGAATTTTGTATTCAACAGACTATAAAATACCTCGCCATTTGCATAATCCATATAATTAAAAAAATATGTTAAAGTGAGATTAACATTTTGGTCAGGGATGTGGAAATTTATGCCCAGTAATGGGCTTTAGTCACGTTAAAAATAAGAAATAGAAAATTATTCCCGTTTTCTACAGGACGGTCAATATTAACATGGACTTACTGTAAATTAATTTATTTTTAATGTGTCTTATTTGATTTCTTTCATGACATAATTTATATTTTAGAAATCAGTTTTTCGTCCAAAAAGGAAATTACTCTTTCTCTCTCTTTTTCCGTGAGATGCACATCCTGGATTAAGGATAACCAGATGTTCCTCTTGGTGATTTACATTTGGTTCAGCCAATTCGTTTAGCCTGACTGCTTATGTACATGTTCTAGTTTTATCAACTAAAAATTATCTATGTAGAACATAAAGGGTTTGATTAATATGCCATTTCTTACTTGATCTAAATGGGGCCGCTGTACGCCTCTTCAGAGATATCTCATTTTGGTTGATTGCACTCTTGATGTTTTCTCTGAGCATCCAAATGTAAAGACAATAAGTTAGAACTGGTCTATAAATTAATATTTTATATACAGTAGACTCTCGATTAACTGGGCTTGTGCCCAAAAACAAAGCCGGATAAAAACCCACAGTATCCATAAAAAAAATACTAATATCCGTCAAAAAAAAATTTTGGGAAAAATAATTTAGAACAAAACCTAATAAGTAACATTAAAATACAAAGTTGAGGATATAAAATGCGAGTATGAACAATTCGATAATAAATAAGAAATCGAAAACAATGCAAGCGTTATTTAAATTTGCATTTAATATTATAATATACATATTTAACTCTCGAGGATAATTTTGAGTATTTATTTTAATTTTTTCCAAATTTTTTTTTCGATTTTGTGGGCAAGATTATCCAGGTTTTGGCAAGATAATCCAAGTTTTTTATCGGACTCAATTTTTTATCCCAGTCAACACTGATTAATCGAAAGTTTACTGTATTAATGTCGTCAGTTTAAATATACCATATATTATGTTGTAAAATGAGTTTTTTTTACATACATACATGCCATCACGCCATTTCCCTGTCGGGGTAGGCAGAGAGGGCTGAAAGCCATACTTACGATTCCTCTGACTTTCTACTTTTCCATCTTTCAGAACATCATTAATTTGATCCAATCAAACTTTCCTTGGTCTTCCTCTCATATTAATATTGTTGGCTATTATCTTAGCAGATTTTGATACTGTACGATTCGAGTATATATATACTTTGGTGCCCCATTGACTTTGTTTCCTAACGCTACACGCCGTTCAATTTTCTTCTTAATTCCTCCATCATCTGAGAATATACTAATCAAATAGCAGATTTTTTCAGCTTGCAGCCCAATCTTTAATTTTTCAACAACATGTCACATTCAATTTTCCTTTTACACTTTTTAATTACCATTAGTTTGAATTTTGCAACATTCATTCTCAGATATTTCTCATCGCATCTCTCTTACAATTTGCTAATCAAACGCTGCAATTCACCTACAATCTCCGCCAAAATTACCATATCATCTGCATATAACAATTCGCATATGTTCCCATTTGACATGTGTATGCCGCCAATTGACCTTTGCATTTCCTTCACACGTATAACGCATCCTTATTTTACATTTTATATATTTCGAGATATTATTGAAAATAGTCGTTTTTTACTGTCCCAGTTAATCCGCCACCGGAAAATATGATCTACTGAATTGTTTATGATATAACGTTATTACGTTATATGTTTATTTTGTTCACTATATATATTTTTATTGAATCACTCTTTTAATGGTAATCTTTATTGTTGCGCGCATTCCTTAAACGCAACACGTCCTCTTCCGAAGTGTCTGATATTTGTTTGTGTAACTCCTGCATGTCTTCAGGAATATCATACAATTGCCAGTTATTTATGGTGTAGTCCGTGGTCTGGATTTCCCCACACTCACAGAAAGGCGACAACTACTAGTAACATAGGCCACACGTGAGCATATAATATGCAGTGCGGCCAACTACGCACATTAACCACTGTAACTCAATAACACAATGTCGGAATGTCATGAAAGTTTGACACGTAACTTCTAAAGGCTGATAATCATGCTCATATTCCAGTTATAGAGTGCACCAATTATCCTGGAAATACAGGTAACTCCAGTTTCGAGTCATCCAAAAATGGCATTTTTTTAAAGTCACAATCGGTTCAAAGCCATATATTAGCGATATACCTTTTATTGGGTTGCTTCAGCCTTCTATAGTATATTGATCGGCGGAAGGTAAAACGGAAGGTTGATTTTTAACTACTTTTGTACTATTAAATGAGATTTCTTGTTTAAGGTAAAAGTAAGTTATGTCGCAATATCCATTGCATCATTTTATAAATGGCGCCAATATATTGCGGTTAGTTTCTTCGCGTTTGATTTATATGGTGTGATAATTGTTATCATTGTTTACAAGGATTGTATTTTTCCTGGATGATTCACATCTAAAATAACACTATTATTTACTGCAGATTAAAAAATAATGTGGTTTGGTGAGATATTTCTCAAACTAGTGCAAACTTGTCCAGTTAATAATAATATAATTATAAAAAATTGATTTTTTATAAATAGCGCCATTTTGAGTTCAAATTCTTATCAAATACATCCTATAAAAATTAAGTAAACTTGCAAATTTAAAGAATGAGAATTTTTTTAAATTAAGTAAATTCACTTAAATTAAAGATATGCTTTTTAAACTAGATATGTTCCTTTTCCTTTGATTGATGATAATATCTCACTTTATATGAAAAGGAATGTTCGGGTGATTGCCCGTCTTTCTGGGGTTTGTGAACATATGCATACGTATGTGTTCATGGATTTCGTGGAGTTGGATAGTTATTTGAATGTTTTTTTGCGACCATGTATCCTGCTTCATTTACTATTGTCTGGTTGGTTGAAAGAGATTTCCGGCTGGCAATAAGCCCGCCAGATTCTATTTGCAATAAACGTGTAAAATGTCCGCGGTAAAACTATCTTTAAATTTTTCATGCATTAGTCAATATTTTTAAGACATAATTATTGCTTTACAAAGTATTATATCATGTATTGTATACGAAAAGTGTAAAAAAGGTTGAAAGTTAAACCAATTCAGAATCTTCTGGTGATCAAACCCGAGGCATCGTTATACGTCGGTGATTTTGTTTTACAATTAACAAGAAATCGGAGAAGAGAAAAAATCCACGTAGAAGAAATAAGTTGAGAATATTTTGTTAGCGGAGTATATTATCATTATAAATTGTTTTGTGGTTTGTTATTTAATAATTCATCATTTTGCAACTTTTTTTAAACATTTGGAAGATTTCTAGAATATAGAAGATAATTATGAAATATAGATGCCCGTTATCAGGAAGTTTTACATAGAATCAGATATGTTTCTACCAGGTTATAAAATCAATTTTTAATTATTTTCTTCTGATTCCTTGTAGTGTTGTTCATGGCTGAGCGTCGTGGTTCCAGATGCTCTGAAAATTAGCGGATGATTTATTTCCACTCCTCCCGGTCATAAGCCATGATGAATGCAATACTCAATGAGGAACTAGTCATATAATTTATTTTGTCTATATATCTGGCTGAATACCGTCTTCTAGTTCGTTGTTCCTCAACACTTTCAGTTACTATCAGCTTCTACAAACTGTCTTCATCTCTTCTAGCGACATATTCGAAGTAAAATACAATATTTGTTTCCTGCATGTTGTTTATAGTCTTTCTTCAACTTGTTGATCCTCGAGGCCAGACACGTACGTGTGTGTCACAGTCCAAGAGGTGCGAATCATTTTCCAACATGACCACACCTTAAAAAGATCTATCTTTACTTTAATTTACTTTTCTCCTCAATGCCCTTTTTTCGTACTCCATCAAGTCTCTTCCAATTACATTTACACTATATATTTGTTTTGTTAGTCTTTCTTTATTCATCAGTTCTACATCCCCAAACTATTTCAATTTTTTTATTTATCTTACTTAACACATTAGCCTTAAATTTAAATTTAACTCTAATTACTTAATTCCGTATTCTGTTATAAATTGTCACCCCGTGTATTCTACTCAGTGCGCACATTTGTCATTTATTTAGCTCCACACTGTCTTTTTTCACGTCCACATTTCTCTCTCAAACATCAAAGTTGGTACTGTAATATTGTGTGGACTATCATCTTAGCCGATTATGATACCGTTCGGTTCGAGTATTTAAGTTGTATTGTCCCATTAAGTTTATTTTCTATCGCTACGCGCCTTTCGATATCGTTTTTAACTCTTCCATCATCTAAGAAGAAATTATCTTAATATATAGTAGAATTCCTCATTTTGCTTTAATATTTCATTGTTCTTCCTCATATTACTTTTACTTACAATGAGGCATATATGATAGAGTTATACCGCATGGTGATAAATCCGCCAGGATAAATCTAGGTTGGTTACACAATAAAAAAACATTCACAATCAACTTCTTCAGGTTACCTTTATGTCTTCTAGCGGCATATCCGAAGTATGGCAGTATTTTCTTTATAAAACGACTAATTTATACGAGTGTAGCGCCGCTTAGAGAGCAGACTCTCATCAAGGGCGCTGTTATTTCACGATATTTGAATATTTCACGCCTCTTTTTTATTGATGGTTCATTTTGTAACATAATTATAATTTTATTTTAAGGAAATCTCCGAAATTGTAAGATAAATAGTTAATTTATATTTTTTAAATAAACTTAATTATTTTAACCGCCGTATCATAAAAGTCAATACAATATACAATACTATAGTTTCTATGAGATCCGGGTGGAAATCCGTTTACCCAAATCTTTACGTTTGATATTAATTTGTTAGCGGTTTTGTACTTTCCTTAACCACAAATAGGATTTAATATGCAATTGGAGCACCTTATTATAAATATTCCGTTTGAGGATATCCTTCGATTGCTGAAATCAGGTGATGTTTATTTAAATATTGTGTTAAATATATAAATACCAATAACTTAAAAATTGAATAAATAATATAAATACCAATAACTTTAAAATCGAATAAATACCAATAACTTTAAAATCCAATAAATAATTTAAATACCAATAACTTTAAAATCGAATAATTTTTATTTATAATTTGTTTAGATAGTCTTAAGTTGCTGAAAATTAATATTAACATTTGGTCCTCTCCCACAATTTTCTCTGATTTCCTGAAAGTTGTGTCACCTATCATTGAATACATCCAATGTATTTTTGCAATATGAGGTTAACTATATGTTTAATCCTTATGAACCAATTAAAACTATAAGAAACCAATTAAATACAACTTTTAATCAACACCAAATGATTATACACCATTTAATAGTTTAAATAAGTCATAACAAATACATTAAAGGACCATTTTTATTTCGATTGGTCATCAAAAAGCTAATTGAAGGCAAGCATATTTTTAATGGGTCACATAAAAGATCATTGAAAGAACGAATATCTTCAATAAATACTGTTATAGATAATTTCTGACGAGTTCATGCGTAAGGTAATTAAAACAAGTATTATTATTTCAATAGGAAATTTTAAAATAATAGAAAGCTAGCACTAATTCCTCCATTTATACGGGTTATTGGTTCCAGGAGACAGCGCGCAATTGTAAACCATGTTAACGGAGTTATTTAATGTAATATATTATAAAATAGTTGATCTCATACATTTTTAAGATGTTTTATTCTTACTAAGTTAGTTTTTTTAGTGCTGGTTATTGTTAATTAATTAATAAAACATATATTTCGATGGGAGTATACGATTTAAATGAAGAAAAACATATAAAGAAAATTTATGTCAAGAAAAAAATTACAGAACATACGATTTGATGCATCTTTTAAAAATCCATCTAGCTGTATGAAGCAAGCATTCCAACTGTTAAAGGAATATCGATTTAGAAGTTAAATTATTATTACTGAATAGATATCAGTGTTAAGCATTTAAAATTTCAAATAGAATAAACACGTTAATATGAATTCCCATTCATGGAGGAGTTACTGGTTATTTTGAATAGAAAGATAAGTATAGTTTCTATTAAAAGGTCAATTAAAAGGAAATTGAAAGCAATTATTATTTTAATTGGTCATGTACAGAAAATTGAAGCGAACATTTCCTTGAATAGATCCTATAAAGATTTTAAAGATGGGTTGAAATATTTTGACTATGATTTCGTCTAAGGGTGTCCTTAAGTGACCTTTGTATTAAGATAGTTTTCGATGACTTCTTCACGATTTTAGATATCAGGAGCGCACACGGAAAGACCTTGTTGTATGAATTTTCTCTATCTCGGTGGATAAATTAAGGATTGAGTTCCTCAGTAAATTTTGTAGACGTAACTGACCCACTTCATGAATACTGAATAAGCTTAATACTAGCTTGATGCCATTTTAAATAAATAACGCCATTTTTAAAGCCTGAAGTATTTTTCCATCACGCCGTTGCTTCAATAATGCATTATTTTCAAAAGGTCCAATGACATTAAGAGCTCTGTAAGAAAACACTTGTTTGGCTCGTTGACACTTGATTCTTTTGGTGGATAATCTTGATGCATGCTCTTGAAACTCAGTACATATATAAAACGATAATATTTGCATACAAATACATCAAAATAGATTTTTTTTCAATTCAGGTTTTGTTAAATTAAACTCGCAGAAAATTACATTCATGAAATTGTTCACCTCTAAAAATCCTTGAGATAAAAATACTGTTAAAAGCGGCTTTGTCACATGACAGTTTGTGCATATTTAATTCAATAATAATTGTAATTGAAAAGGATAATTAAATAATTTATTACCAGGTCCTTGGTAAATGAGGAGGGGACTACGCGATGAAAGAATAGCGAAGAGGATACAATTGGCGGATGTGGGTTTTGCAAAAGTTTGCGGTTAGTGACTTTGCATGACCAGATAAATACTATAACGCACCCAGTACACTACATTCGTTAAGAAGATCGAAAGTTTGCATATATGTGCCACATAAATGTTAGGTTTGAAATTATAATTTCTTATTAAGTTCACACAATATACCGGAAGTCCCAAAAATATATATTAACTTTAAATAATTACAAATTCAGTAATTATAAAGGTATATCTAAGAACAAAACTTCAAATAAAAGTAAACACACATACTTTTTTTTAATTATCGCAAATGCTCAAATTGATTACTATTCTGGTCAATGCACTGTCGATAACGTGGACTCACAAACATCATGAAATTTTGTTTTGGTATTTGGACGCATTCCTTCTCAATGGCTGTTCTTATTTCATTAGCTGCTGTCAGTTTTGTGCCATAAATTTTATCTTTGATGAGTTATCATAAAAAAAGTTCATTATTATTAAGTCTGGGAAGCGCGGGGGTGTTCAACAATATATATTCGTCCAATTAATCTGTTTGGAAGATTTTCATCAAGATAGTCCCTCAAATAACGATGATAAAAGTCTTCCTCATCCCGTAGTTTCTAATGAATGCATGATATGAAAAACAAGTGCAGAAAGTTCAATTAAACGGCGCGGTAAAAAGTGTGTTACATTTTTTGTAACCTCTGTATACAAACGAGTATTATATCATATTACACTTCAATTGTATGTAGTGTAACCTAATGTACGTATTACCATGTGGCAGTTTCTCTCAACCAGCAGTTGTTCTACCAAATAGGTCAGGCCGAAAATTACTATTCCAAGTAATAATATATTTATAAAAGATATCTGTGGCTTAGTATAAGAGCGATTTTCTTCAACCCAGAGGTGTAGAGTTTGATTCTCGGTGGTTTGACTCTTGCTTTACTATCAGGTGTTATAACCCAATTTTGGTTGGCTAGAAAATGTTATCGAATAAAAGTCGACCCATAAAAATATATTGTTTAATCAAAGCAAAATACGATAAGGGTATTTTCTTTAATGTTTCACAAATCAGAGATATCTTTAATACATGATATGGTGTAGATTTTAACATTGGTATATCCTTGAGAATAAGTAGTTTTTGAATCTCAATAATATTTAATGAATCTCATAGCTATCTACGAGAAATCATTTGTTTGTTTTTTTATTGTATTTTACTATAAAAAACATTCCATGTTGTCAAAGATTCCAGGATTAAAAAAACTTGGGTGATGAAAGTATGTAATAACCTTTTTAATAACTCATTAAATGAACTATACACCTATGATAAAACTGAAAAATATTACCTATGGATGAAACTATTTCGTCTTTTTTATTTCATGCAAAATTTCCTTCTTTTGATTGATCTTAGTATATTTCTAAAATGATGATTTAGTAAGTGAAGTATGAGTGTATTGACACTAAATAAATTTTTAATTTATTTAAACATATTTTTAACAAGACTGTGATATTTATGTTTTTTTCTTTGCTAAAATTAATATTTGTGGTAATCGTTTGTTTGTTCTGGCTAGCACAGTGAAAACCTGAAGAACACCCAGAATCAAACCATAATTTGCCTTTTTTCATGAACTAAAAACATCCTAAGTTTTCATGACATCCTTTTGTGTATATATGCAGATATGTATTGTTAATTTTCATATGTATATTCGATCTACATACGTAATGTAGACTATTGTATATTCGAATGTATTTTTTTTTATATAAAGAAAATTTTCATTTGTCTTGACAAGCACAGAATCAAAAGATCATCTTTAAGCATATTTAATGTACATTTGCTTCATGAACTAAGATGTTTATAGTAATTCAATATATTTCCCTTTCACCCAGAATTATCCTACCTGGGCACCACTCGGTGTTCTACTCGGTGTGTGTCTTACACCGAATTTGACTTGATTTGTGAAACACCGAGTGCTGCCCAGGTAGAATAATTCTGGGTGAAAGTGAAATATGTTGAATTACTATAAACACAACATAGTTATAATTATTTATAAACTCAAATTAAATAGTTTTTTTTACTATTAACGTCTGCAGCGTTCACAAAAAAAATAATAAAAAAAATAAAAAAAATAATTAAAGGTTAAAAAATTAAATGTCAACCTAAATATACGACATTTTTTTTCAATATAAGGAAAAAAACCAATACTCGAGCAGATAATCAACACAGAAAGGCACAAGAAAATAAAAAAATTAAAATTTCAAATGCACTTTTAAAGTAAAGTGTTTAAAATTCACCATGATTGTTTTCAAAGTAAAAGAAAACGTATATCTGAGCCAACTTTCTTTGAATAAAATACGTATTGGCGAGTTGATTTTCACGTGGTAATTTGTTCCGACCAACCAGAAAGATGTTTCAACAAGTGAAAAATAAACAACAACATTTTTAAAATGTATTCTTCAAAAGAAATCGAACCTTTTACCCCGGATAGAAATAAAGGTCTGTTAATAACTAGGCCACGGATAATTTGGGAATGTTAGAGGGGAAGGAAAAATTAATTACAGAGATATGATAAATATTATAACATAGTATGTATGAGTCATTTTTAGATTAAGACTGAATGTTGCGAAATCTATGGTCATTGAAAAGTATGACGAGAAAAGCAAACGCAGTGTTTGAATGGAAAATCATAGATAAGTTTGAGTAAAAGAATTCTGCTACTTGAGAAGTATTTCTTAGATGGCTGAAAAATGTAAAAGAGATATTAAAAGGCGAGTTACGATAGAATAGGGCACTATGATAAAAGACGTATGGACGTAGTATATATGTGCAAAAAGGACGAAATTCGCCAAGCACATTTTGTGTTTCTTTGATATATTGAAAAATCACACATCAATCTTGTACATGTATGTGCAAAAATATCAAGTCTGCTAAACGGGAATATCATGGCTAAATTTCATTCACGTCCATACAGAGTGGTGCGCTGTATTATTTCATAACAGGTAAACCGTGGGCTAGGCCCTTTTTGTGTATATTATGTTAATTTGAACCAAGCACTTTTAAGATCTGCCGAAAGAAATTATTCTTCACAAGGTAAATATTGATGTATAAAAGTGAAATATGTCCGTGGGGATAAACGATATGAACCGACTAGATGCGAAGGAAATATAACACGTATATTTGCACTGAAATGAATGACACAATAAGAAATGTGTTTTAAATATTTTTTGGTCCATAAGACGTGATGTATCAATGAAAGACACAATAAGAAATATGTTGAACATATTTTTTGGTCCATAAGACGTGGTGTATCAATGAATGACACAATAAGAAATGTGTTGAACATATTTTTTGGTCCATAAGACGTGATGTATCAATGAATGACACAATAAGAAATATGTTGAACATATTTTTTGGTCCATAAGACGTGGTGTATCAATGAATGACACAATAAGAAATGTGTTGAACATATTTTTTGGTCCATAAGACGTGATGTATCAATGAATGACACAATAAGAAATATGTTGAACATATTTTTTGGTCCATAAGACGTGATGTATCAATGAATGACACAATAAGAAATATGTTGAACAAATTTTTTGGTCCATAAGACGTGGTGTATCAATGAATGACACAATAAGAAATATGTTGAACAAATTTTTTGGTCCATAAGACGTGGTGTATCAATGAATGACACAATAAGAAATATGTTGAACATATTTTTTGGTCCACGAGACGTGGTGTATCAATGAATGACACAATAAGAAATGTGTTGAACATATTTTTTGGTCCATAAGACGTGGTGTATCAATGAATGACACAATAAGAAATGTGTTGAACATATTTTTTGGCCCATAAGACGTGGTGTATCAATGAATGACACAATAAGAAATGTATCGAACATATTTTTTGGTCCATAAGACACACATTTTTACTTTGAAAAATTGACTTAAAATATCTTATGGTTCGAAGGTAATAAATCCGTGATAGATCCGTGCAGAAATTAATTTTAACTATCAAAGGAAATATTATGCGCGCATTTCATCTTATTTCTATGCATGCATTTAATTTAAATTCCTACATATAAGGGGTACGTTGAATGGTATCGAACTTAGTTTTTGAAAAGGGTGACAATAATACGAAAAGTGACAGTAACGAGACGAGTGACAGTGCCGAAACGAGCGAAGATGACTTGAATGCTGCTGGTACATGTTATGGCAGTAATGAAAAATTAATAGTTTGTAATTATTTTTACATAATAAAATATTATTTTCTAAAAATTGACCCAATAATTTGATGTGCGTCTTATAGTTCGGCGCGCCTTATGCATACATATAATCACGCCATGTCCCTTGCGGGATAGGCAGAGTGAACAGACATTCAGATTTTTTTACCTAAACACAGAACTTTCACCTTCATACATATCGACATGTATAATAGAATCTTATAATATCCAAAGTTTTCACTTTACCCCCTTCAAAATTTGGCCCATTTGGTCCTGTCACGTTTTCCTCCGTCTATCTCTTCCACACACACCTCGCACTTCTGACTTGTATTCTCGCTTAGTCAGTCATACTCTCCACATATCTAAGCCATCTTAAAACCCCTTCCTCCATCTTACTTAAAACAGCAATTTTATCCATGCGTTCATTTCTGATGTCTTCATTCACCTTTCTTTCTAACATTGACACTCCAAAAAAAATTCTCTGTACACGTATCTTCACAGCATTATACTAACTCTTATTCTCATTCTGCTAAGTCCAAAACTCACTTCCAAACTAACGTACAAAGTGCGACTTATCGTCCGAGGAATATGATATTTATGATGAATTTGTGCACATATGCGTAAATAAGGGAAATACTATTCTTATCTGTATGTACATAGGTACTCGATTATATATTATTGTTCCATATTCTTCACGTCTCTTAATTTAGTTACAATGTCAAGTTAATATATCAATCAACGCCAAGCCGAAGGTATCCACGAGCTTTAGACTTTAGGGCATCGAGCTTTCGTTAGCAAAACTTGCTACTTTGTTAAGTGTCAGCCCCGGTTGTTGCTTGTGATTAGCATACGCACGTAGGGTAATTAACTTCGTACTGGGATGCCTGGGGGAAAGTGGTTCCGAAGGGAGAAGGGAAAGAAATTATTCAAAATATGTCATTCAAGCGAGGAGGTAACATTTTTTGTTAAATAAGTTTTAAGATTAAATTGACGACTTCCGTGACCTAGTTGGTAAGACGTCTGTCTACCAACCTGGGAGTTATAAGTTCGATTCCCTGTAAATCTAGTTATTTTTTCAAAAGAATTCCAGTCTGAGTTTCACTTAAGGTACCTTTAACATCTTCTGGTTGTTTGAAAGTGATATCATCAGAGAAATAGACCCGATAGATTGTACTACATACTACGAAAGTATAATACAATAGAATACAAAACAACTATTATAATAAATATTTCATTTGTTATAAATATTTCATGTTTAATCAATAACTTTGACGACGCTTTTTAATGGATTTACACATATATTTTTATTTCATAAAATAACAATTTACCTGGAATAATATTTGTTAAATGTTAAAAAAATAATAAATAAATTGTACCATTAGTGTGTAAACTACATACGAGTACAGTGTATATATCAGTGTTTTTGTATACTGTATGTGAATTATAGTATTAATTATATTAACAAAGTAACTCAAAAAACTACAATAAAATCAACCTTTAGGTTAAACTGAAAACTGAATTATTTAAAAAAATAAAGACAGTGAATATACTATATATTATTATTATTTTAACATAAACAAGTTCTATGAACAATTATAGTTATTTTACCAAAGAAAAGTTGACAAATCATTTAAAAAAAAAGCTCATCAGTTTCCCATAGTTCCTTGAACAAACTAATGATTTTTTTATGATTTAAGTCTAATCGTGCAATGAATTTTGATAAATGTACATTTATATTTTAATGCTAAGCGATTTAGTTTAAAATCAATGATTAAACTGTTTTTTTGTTACAAGTAATAAGCAAGATTGAAAAATGACAGTTTTAACATGACATACACATATATATTTTTACACCGTTTATCTCACAGGGTAGGCGGTGAGGGTAGAGTGGTAAACTTTCCTATCGTGACATACATTTTCATCTCTTCTACATCAATACATCTTCTCAAACAACTCTTCAAGATTTCTCAGACTTCTTTCAATTCCTTCTTTCAATACATCATTCACTAGGTCCAACCTATTTCTTAATGCATAACATTTATTAGATTTCTGTATCTCTGACGTCCACGTTATACTTCCATACATCAAAGCTGGCAATATAATACTGTAGTAAATCCTAGTACATTTTGATACTGTTAGGTTCGAATATATATTAGTATGATTTTGTACCCCATTACCTTTTCCCTATTGTTTATACTGTCTTTTAATTTTTACATCATTTGAGGAAATACCACCTGAAAAGCATAATTACTTGCTTGTTTTAATATTTTATTGCTCGTTGCATATACAACCATCCTTTTATACATAATAAAATAAAAGTTTGTTTAGTGGCGCTTTTGAGCTAGCTTTTATAAAGTCAAATGCAGTGCATTTTTGAGATAATTAAATAAACAGCGCTTTGCAAGTCAACTTTTTATAATTCTTGTGGGATTTTCACCGGCGTGGTTTTTTAAGCCATTATGTGCTCGAGTTTTATAAATCCATACCAAAAAATCTTCTTGGTATGAGGCATGTGCCAAGGAGTATTACACGGTGGATTTTAGACACCATTATTAATTGAGTTGTTTCAAGTGCAAAATAAAAAAAATGCTACTTCGCCTTTTGCTGAAATTGTTTGTCATAGGATTATAACTTTCTTGTTCTCATCTGCGGTCTCCACATATTTGTTTACTTTTTCAGCCTACGGCGTGATTTGTTGTCAGCGAGATAGGTATTATATATTCAAAATATCAATTATTCTTCAAGGTTTACTTTCAAATAAGATATTAAGTGTATTGAAAAATATAACTTGGTTAATTATTGTTGATTTGTCTCAATAAATTTTGTATAAGTCTTCTCGAGAACTGAATGAATTATGTATTTATAATATGGCATTCAATCTTGTGGTAGTTCATTTTTAAGCACCATCTTCTGGTTGATTCGTAAGGCAAATTTGCTATGATGATATCTGTAATCTACTTAAGCAGTTGTATATATACATTATCGTCGTCGTTGCTGGGCCTCGTAATCGAGGATTCACTCGCCTTCCAACGTCAATTCATTTGGAAAGCGATGCTGTGCCGTGATGTTATAGTTTTTTGTTCTACTTTTTTCCTCATCTTAAAGTGAGTGAGCTGTTGCACACCAGCAAACTCACCAGACACACCGGGATACTGTATCCAATGGCACACCTGAAATGAGACCATTGGAGCACACCGGCATGTTTTCCCCCTTCTTAAAAAAAACATATTTATGATCAAAGCCATTGACATCCTTATAAACCCGAATACAAGGCAGAAAAAATGCCTGTGTCGTTCGAGGGGACTAGCATAGTGCGGGGTTCAAACCAGCGACCTTCCGCACGGAAGTCCAGTGCGTTACTGCGTGGTCATGCACCTCATAATATATTATAGTATTGTTCGAAAATGCACATCTTCACATATCATGAAATGTGCCAAATTTTTAAATATGTTTTTAAATATATAGCAATCCGCTTATTATTATTGTCGCCTAGTTTTGAGTAACACGAAAGTTAAAAAAAATACAGAGTTAAAAATGAATACGTTACCGAAATAATGGTACATTTTACCTCCTTCTCCTCAAGGGATATTAACGTAGAACTGGGTAAGTATGTTCATGTATAATGCTAGTATAAAGCATAAACATGGGGCTGATGAGTGCCCGGGGCGTTCGAAAGCGTGGCGCTCCAAAAGTTTATGCCACCATTAAAACAACTCAAGACCTGATACCGAGAGAGATAAGGCCGTAAACCTACAAAACCCAAACTCGCTCGAGACCGAGATGTTCCAAGTATGATTAAGGCGGGAGGGTGTATGAACATAGGTGTCCAGAGAATTGAAAATAAAAATGGTACACGAATTTGATCTACGGAACGTTTATTTCCTGCAAGTATTGATAAAGTCGGAATGGCTAATATTATAAATATAATTCTGTTAGTTGTAAGTCAACATAATATTAGTCGAGTTTAAGCAAGGGCTGCGCAACAAGAACTGCAATTTTGAATTTGCCGCTAATTTTCAGCTGTCTAACGTATATACATATATATCATTTTTCACACATTATTCTTATGTGCACTAATTACATTGATATCAATAAATATGAACATCTAAAAGAAAATTGTTTTTTTTTTTATATTTAAAATTGCAGTTCTTGTTACGTCATTTGCGACAGTATCTCTTTCATCAATATTTCCCCTTGAACGAACTGGACGATGATGAATTGTTGTTTTCTTGTTTTCAACAGAACCGCTTTCTTTAAATTTCTTGATTTAATTCTTCCCTGCATTGAATGTTGGCACATGATTTCACGGGAAAACAGTACGAATTTTACGAAGTGCATTGCTGACGCTTTCACTATTTTTATAATGAATTTTAATATTTTTTAAACAATCTGCAATCGTGTACCACTGTATAATTAATCTATATGTATAGGTTCTGTAAATGACGTATATCCATTATAAATATTATACGTTAGACAGCTGATCAATGGCGACTAATTTAAAATTACCATTCTAGTTGCACCACCCTCTATGTATATTAAATTTTACAGTTTCGAAAATAAAAAAATACTTGATAAGTATTGTAATGTATGGGATATTTGTTTCGAGAAAAACTTGTAAAATAAGTAAAACCGTTGATGAATGAAACTTATTTTACATTATATTATTGTTTATAGTTAAGTTATTAACATTATGGAGGTTTAAGTAATTTGTTTTATCAAACACTGTTTATTCCACTGTATGTAACGGTATAACCCTATCGATTTCAAGGTTTTCACCTTATGTTCAGGGAAGCACAAACAAGCTTTGTTTGTACTCTGATACCGTTACACGAAGTGGAATAAACAGTATTCTATAAAAAACAATTACAATTTTTTTACATTAAGTATCACGGAATAATCATAGTGAATCTGATAATATAGTTCAAATATAATTTTACATTAATTATCACGAAATAATCATAGTGAATCTGATAGTACAGTACAAATATAATTTTACATTAAGAATCACGGAATAATCATAGTGAATCTGATAATACAGTTCAAATATGATATAATTTTACATTAAGTATCACGGAATTATCATAGTGAATCTGATAATACAGTTCAAATATAATTTCTCCAGAATGTATGAACAGATTGAGTATACTCGTACATAAATAAAAATATCACTTACATTCTTCCCTATAACATCAATATATTTTATATTTTCTCCTAAATCCTTTAAAACGTGAAATTCCGTGAAGCAACTTCATACTTACAAGTATATGTCGTAAAATACGAGATTTTCAGTATAGAGCTTTAGTGTCTTGGCGTACTTGGTGTAAGCAAAAATATACCCCAAGTGCATTTATGATCAACTTGATAACGTTGTATCGATATTCATGGAAAGATTGCCATAAATCTATGGCGAGAGATTTTATGGTTCAACGTTGTGTTGGTCCTGTATCATGGTATTTTATGATCAAAAGTATCTATTTCAATATTAAATATTGGTGAAGACAAAAAAAGTCTTCATTGGAATCATAAAATAATTTTATATACACCATGACGGTTTTTCATGAGACATCTTAAACAAGGTTATATAATTGGGAATTTTATCAATTTTCAACCGTCACAGAGTAAATATAATAATTTATTTTTGAGGATTCACCCCCTATCGATGGTTGGGTAACATCATAGCAACCTTAACTTCATTGACTGCGTTGAATGCAGTCTAGAATATCTTAATTGACTTGTAATCAAAGTATACACGCAGGTCGTGTGTCAAAAGATGCTGCATTATATGGATCAGGATTAATTGCATTTAATTTGTGGTTTCCCTAGTAAACTAGGCTTTTGCTTGTATCTTACTGAGGACACACAATATGGTGAAATAAGGATTTTTTTTTCTCGGTAGTAAGTATAGTATAATTCTAATTTCACTTACTCAGTACAACCGTAAAAAAGTAAGATAAACTATAGAAGTTTTATGAGAAGGTGTATGGATCTAGAAGAAGCGAAAACATACAAGAACTATAAAACGATTACTTACTGATGACGCTGTTCGTATTACAATATTACCTCAAGGGTGCATAATGTTTAAATTTATAAAAGTAAGCTAAAAAACGACACATTAATTCTAATTGGATTATACGAGTATATGATCTTAAGGTGAAATATGCGATATGTGGATGAGCAATCAAAGATTTAGTTAGTTTAGGAATTCTGCTATATATAAACACAATGACATAATGTAACACAAAATATATGACTGTATATTGGAAATATTTCACATAAAAATTTAATACTAGCTCACATTATGAAGTACTTCTAAGACTTGGATGTTCAATTAAACATTTAAAAAATATTTTGCTTAATGATGGTTTGGGCATGTGGAATGAGCGAACGAAAAAAAGACCGACAAAAAAAATATATGATGTAAATGTGAGTGGAATGCGTAATAGAGGAATACCTAGAAACATATGGTTGGATCAAATGAATGATATTTTGAAAGTGGGAAAAGTATTTAGAAAGTCATAGAAATCATTGAAGTTGTATGAGAAAGTGTATGGATGTAGAAGAGGTTGTCTGTTAAGATAGGAAAGCCTGGCACTCTGTTTTCTCTGCATTCCCCGAAAAAGGAATGGAGCATTGGTATGTATGTATGAATACACGTGTTATTTAAAAATATATCGTATCGAAATCGAAATTATAACTTTGATAAAAATATATTCATACAAATATAGTAGGTTATTTCACTGTAGGTAAAGCCAGAGATAACAAAGTACTAACATTTTCAATAACTTTATAATTTTTTCGCCTTCTTAACATACGAGTATGTACATAACACAATTTCTCTTGTTTCTCTTACTTCGTATCTTTATTTGTTTAAAAAACTCATTAATCGGTGTGCCAAATTTCTTGAGTCTTGTACGATATTTTAATCAGCGAACGCATTTATATTCCTGTAATTCATTTTTCACGTCCACTGCTATATATCGACATTGGCACACTTACACGCTGGAATATTTGGATGCATTTAGCTATTGCTAAGTTCAAGTGGCCACATATATTTCAGTGCCCCATTGACTTTGTAATACTCGTAAATAATTACATTTATTCAATATTAAACAGTTTCTTATCTCCCTCTTTATAAACATGTCACCCTTATCTCACATAATCAATAATCATTTAATATTTACATTACTGATTAAAAAATTCATTTCTAGAAATTTATATATTCAATAATACTCCAATATGTGTATAGAAAGAAATATACAAAAAAAGTATTTTGGTTTATAATTCTACGAGTAGATGCACAGTACCCGGCGGTAAGTAATAAACATCGGGCTTAAGAAAGAGAATATCGGCCATAACCGGCTAACTTAGGCTTTGTGGAGTGTCGTCTGTGTCATTCATACACGTGTCCGTCGCGATTTGTCAGTCATTGTCAAGCGTTCTTGGGACAGAGACAACGTTCTACAAAGCCGAAGTTAGCCGATTATGGCCGACAGTCTCTTTCTTAAGCCCGATGTTTATTACTTACTGACGGGTACTGTAACTACTTATCATCAAATCATCAAATAATATGAAATCAGTTGGACTGACATTCATATGTAAGATCAGGTGTTCAGAAACGGACAGTAACAAAATCTGCTAGTAGCAACATTGATTTATGCCTATCCCGTCAGAGAAATAGCGTGGTGGCATGTATGTTAAAATATGAATTACTGTCCTCGTATATAAATAGATGTTACATGTTTGTCCATTTGCTATTCTGGGGATGTTCATTGAACGAAATCTGTAATTGGTCAAAAATTTGTGAAATATTATTATGTCAACTATTTGTTTTACTTTTGTATAAATACATTTTTTTTTGATAAACGAAGTCACTTTCACACATAGGAAGTGCAATGGGGCAGATAAACACATTGACAAGGTCAGAAAGATATGTTTTATTAGCAGTTTGTTCCCTATCAAGTTAGTGAAAATAAATACATATATAATATTATACAAGCGGCATGTCCTGATAACCACGACATTATTATGTGATGCCAGTTTTTAGATAAGTCTATCTTTTGACCCAATTCGATTGAGAGAGCGAATTTACTGAATAGCTGTATTATAAATAATTATTTATTATGAAATGAACATGTTTCGCTCGATATTCGAATATTGCTTAGGTGGCATTTGAATATTAAGCATCCTTCATAACCTAGTCAGTAAAACGACTGAATTCTACACAGGGGTTCGATTCTCAATTTTACCAAAAAGAAATTAAATAAATATATTTTCAACCTGTGTAATCAAAAACTGCGAGTTTCGTGACTACTCCAGTTGCTCTAATCTCGAAAGCTCAACTCGATGAATCGAAGAAACGGGCTGAAGACAACATTATCTCCCAACCACGCTTTTCAATTTGTCCGAATTATTCAAAACCATACGAATGAAGAAAAAGACTGAGAGGGAACTTAGAACAAATATGCAGACACACATCATCATGCTGTATCTGTTTGAGGCTATCTACAGAAATAGCCTTTGCCTCATCTACATTCATACATGTTCTTCTTTTTTTTATGCTTCATACCTTCCCCTAAGTTAAAATTTGTCGAATGATATCATTCCATTTTTTACTGGAACTTGAAATATATTTGTTTTACAAGTCTTCCAGAACCCGTTTTCTCAATATTCCCAAGTCATTAATAAATTTCTTTCTTGATTTGTCTTAAAACATCAGACTATAACAAACAGTTATCGCTAACTAGATCATTACTTTCTTAATCATTATCCTCAGTGAGATACAGGCAAAAGCCTAGTTTACTGGGGATACGAAAAATGAAAGGCGACAAACCCAGATCCATTAAAATAATGTATGTCCAAATTAAATTACCTGTTATTTTTTCGCAAATTATGTATATTTCTTTTCATGTGTAATAATAAAAAAAATAAATAAATAATACCGGATATTTTTCGCAAACCATTCATTTTGATCCTATTTATTCGACTCCTATAATTATTTCTTATTGTCCAGGCTTCACTTTCATATATAAATGATTATTTCATACACTATGTACTAAGTAAAGAAAATTATAACATACCTAAAAATCAATAATTTTGACGAAACCTAAGGATAAAGACCATAAACATATGTCTCTTAAACCATATACTTTATTTGAACCAGACAGTGGTTACAGAAATAGCCTACAGATTTTTTTTTCATAATCAATCCGTTTGGATGGATAAACCAAAGTAATTTTATTGTAATAAACTGGATATCTGCCCATCTAAAACAGTAATGCAAGTGCATATATTATATTTTGCTGAATCGCATATTCCTTTTTCATTGTCAGCATTTTGGTTAAAGCAGAAATAATTTCACCTAAACGGTAATACTAACATTTATTTTATCAAAGGTTTCTGCTTTTAATTTTATGGAACTCCATATTGGAGTATTTAACAAGATATTAATTTGTTACTCCAGTTATTACATTAATCCTCACTATACGTGTTTCTACTTCTTATCCCGATACTCTCTTCAGTCGCAATAATCCTGATTTGTTACGAGAGCAGCACTTGGATCAGATTGGTGTCGTGTTGCATCGGAAATGTATGTGGTTTAATGTTCTTAAGAATTTTTTTTAAGAAGGGCTGCACCTTTTGCATTCTTTGATTTTTATTACATTTTGGTTGTTGCTTTTGAGTATCTCTAATTTTTTCAAATGCATTGTTTGTTATCATTTTTGTGACGCATTTTGCAAAATTAAAATTGACTATCTTTTAAATTATATGTTTATATAATATGGTCTGCCAATTCTGAAAATTATAATTAACAGGCAACGCTTGTGTTCTTGCGTTTTTAGTACCAATCTTTATGTGTGCTATTCTAATATATGTACTTTTACAAGCACATTCTATTTCATATAAGAATTCTAATGTAATTTATCTCCCTTGTTTCTTTGGTGTTAAAAGCGTCTTACCGGTGTTAGTTTAATATGCAGGTGGTATTTTTTCCGGAAGTAGGCATGAGAAAATCAGGGTTTTTCCATCAGTATGTAAATATAATTCTCCTCTAATTGTCTTCGCCATTTATTTACTTTATTTTTAAACAAATATAATTATTGATCAGGTGTGACTTTAATTTAAGGAAACTATATATTACTTTGTCGTATATTCATCATTCATAGCTAACCGCTGATGAGCTGTTTATTATACTTCAAAAACACTCTTTAAGTGATAATATAATAGAAAATAACGTTATATACATAATATATTTGTTACTGAAATGCCCAATGACTTAGGTGAGACCTTTAAAGATGATGATACTCGTAGACAAGCAGCCCTTCGTGACAACTGTCTACAATTCTATGGAATGGGGATGTTTATGCGCGTATCGTGCAACCAGTTGAATTTCAGTAGACACAGTATTTTAATATCAAACCTGAAGTACCGATATTAAGGAGACAACATTTTTTGTTTGTTAGAATTCATATGGCGATGTTATTTTTTGCTGCAAAACGCCTTTATGAAAAAACATGTTAGAGTGAAATCGGAACGAATGTAAATCCGCTGGTGATTAAATCCTGATGTGAAACGACATGATGATACACATACAGATATATGATGTGTGAAACGACATGATGATACACATACAGATATATGATGATACACATACAGATATGTGATTTTTCTTTTCCTTTCCTCTCCACCATCCTTCCCTTTCCTTTTGATTTATGATATCTCACTTTATATGAAAAATAATGTTCGGGTGATTGTCCGTCTTTGTGGGGTTCGTGGGCATGTTCTCGAGTATATGTTTATGGATTTCGTGGGGATGGATAGTCTTTTGAATGATTTATTAACTTGCTTCATTTACTTTTGTCTGGTTGGCTGGAAGAGATTACCACCTGGCAATAGACCCGCCAGATTGTATTGCAATAAAAGTGTTAAATAAATAAAAATAAATAAATGTAAAGAAGAGAAAAAAATATGATTTGTTTTTGTTATTTTGTATTTAAATTATATACTCGTAAGTGTTCCCAGTCTTAAATATATAAAATATGGTCGACTTTTTCCTATACGTACAATTTTATTTGAATTCAGAGCATTTAAAGTGTTAGTCTGCATGCATACAGTTTTTTATTTAAAACTATTAATAAACTTTTCAGTTACGCTACTGCACAGTTAATTAAGATAAGGGAAGGAATTAAATGGACAAAATAGTAAATAAATTAATTTAAGCGATAAAGTTATTTAATAAACATTTGATATCAAAACATAAAAAAGTAAACAGGATTTATCATGTCAAGTGAAAACTTGTTTCGTGAAATTATTCATCGATAATGTATGTTGTTGTTTTGTTTATTTATTTACTATTTTCAAAACTAAAATATATTTTTATAACAAGAAGCAATCAATTTACAGGCAAAAATGTGCATTTTACTTAACAAAAAATATTTATCATGCTTCTTTATAATATAAAGAAGCATGATCAAATTTTTTTATTAAGTAAAATAATATTATTATAAGATGTGAGATGAACTCTGGGTTACGTGTATTCTCCTGTAGTTTTTTTTCCCCGAAGGCTCGATACTTGGGACGGAAGCAAATATTGGCAACCCTTTACACCGTTCAATCACCAAGTTGGACAAATTAAAAGGTACCATATTGTTTTATACATTACTTAAATATTTGTTTTATTTACAGGCCTTTTGTATATATTTTTGACCTTGAATATGCAAATCTGATCACTTCTAAATAAACTTCTTCCCCGATCATTGATGTCTCTAAAACCCTCAACAGTTTAACCGTTTTACGTAATAGACATAACCTACCAAGTCAGGTGGAGATAAATTGAGGCCTCCGCTTGCTTCATGCCACGTGTGCAAGGGGTGGTAGTTAGGGTAGTCCTAATATAATGACATTTTCTTATTTTTGTTATAACAGTTATGGTACTCGATTCGTATCTCAAAAGAGAATATGTTCATTCATTTTAGTTTATCAAAACAAACACAATGTATCAATCAACAATTCCCGGGACTAACCAACATATGGCTCCTCTAATAACAAATCCATACTATTCTCAGTTAGTACCAGCCTTTAGAAGTTACGTGTCAAACTTTCATGACATTCCGACATTGTGTCATTGAGTTACAGTGGTTTTAGTGATGCTACTTTTGCTATTTTCAAAACAATGGAATAAACCGAATTTCGTGTGTTGTTAAAACATTGCTTTTTAATGGGAAAAAATACCGTTCAAACTCAGCGATGGATTGAAAAGTGTTATCCGGGCTCTGCTCCGTCATAAACAACCATTTTTCGGTGGTTTGTTGATTTCAAACGCGGTCGTACCAACACAAATGACGCTGAACGCTCTGGTCGTCCAAATGAGGCTGTTACACCAGAAAACATAAAAAAACCCTCAAAATCGTGATGGAAAATCGCAAAGTAAAGTTATGTGAGATAGCTGACATCCTGAATATATCATTTGGTAGTGTTTACACTATTTTGCATGAACATTTGGTCATGAAAAAGCTTTTTTCGAAATGGGTGCCGCGTTTGCTCACAATGGAACAGAAACAACAACGCATCGATGATTCAGAGCGCTGTTTGGCACTGTTTACGCGAAATAATTAGGAGTTTTTTCGTCGGTTTGTGACAATGGATAAAATTTGGATCCACCACTGTACTCCGGAATCAAATCGGCAGTCAGCTGAGTGGAGAGCATCCGGTAAAATTCGTCCGAAGCGACTAAAAACTCAACAGTCGGCCGGGAAGGTTATGGCCTCCGTATTTTGGGATGCGCATGGTATAACATTCATCGATCACCTTGAAAAGGAAAAAAACCATCAAAAGCGAATATTACATAGCATTATTGGAGCGTTTGAAGGCAGAAATTGCAAAAAAACGGCCCCATATGAAGAAGAAAAAAGTTCTCTTTCATCAGGACAATGCATCGTGTCACAAGTCGATGGTAACGATGGCCAAATTGCATGAGTTGAACTTCGAATTTCTTCCGCACCCACCGTATTCTCCAGATTTGGCCCCCAGTGACTATTGGCTGTTCGCAGACCTCAAAAAGATGATCCAGGGAAAGAGATTTGGCTTCAATGAAGAAGTGATTGCCGAAACTAACGCCTATTTTGAAACCAAAGATAAATCGTTCTACACGGCTGGCGTAGAAAAGTTAGGAAAACGTTGGAATGAATGTATCGCTCTTGAAGGAGACTTTGTTGATGAATAAAGAAGAATTTGGGCAAACAAATGTTGTTTTAGAAGTTAGTTCAGGGAATTATTGATCGATGTATTATCTGGTGGTTTTTCATTTTTAGTAATTTATTTATGGATAATAATAAAACATTTAAGTAATGAACAAGAAGTGGAACGATTAACCAAACGGTTCCGAAGCCTGCGAGAACCATAAGCTAAGCTCATTAGAGAGTTTTATTTGCAAGTATCTGCCTCTTATAGATAACAACCAAAAATACTAAATAAAAAAAAATTGTTAGTATTTTATTTTTTAGATACCTCGCAGGTCATGGTTACCAAAAAAGTAATTTTTGTTAAGTATCAAGTGAGTCCTGGGCTTGTTTTATATTCACCTTTATCATTATACATTTTTGTTACTCTGGCATATACAGCTCCCGTATTCAATCCTAAAATTATACATTGACCGATGAAAATGGAGTATTTGTCTGTACAATAAAAAATGCCGATGATACAACGATCCGGTCGGAGAACCTAGATAACCTTCAGTTTTAACTTAATAGAGTAAAAACAGCAGGTGTCAAGAAACGACTTAAAATTTATGTTAAAAAAATAAAGTTTATGTTTGTAAGGTAACAATTTCATGTTATGTATCTGCAGTTGACGAGGCAACTTGACTTTTTAGATATCTAGGTGGCCCAATAATTCATGACTTTGACCCAGATAGAAAAGTTAGCATCGATACATGGAAAGTCATAATGCTTAATAAGCGAGAAACATTTGAAATGTAGAATAATCAAACAAAACTCAGAATTTTATCGTATCTCAAATGCCGAGGTGCAAAGCCAAGCAGTAGTGGAACTGAAGCTCTTACGTTCAATAAAAAACCGATTGATAGATAGCCTATCTGGATATATATTAAGATGAGAAAAAAAACACTTCCTAAAATCATAGTATGAATAGGCCAAAACCCATACGATGGTTGTCGTCAAAGAAAGAATACGAGAATTGAATTTTGAATACAAGAGAGCGAGAGAGGAATACTTGGATTCTGTCCGAAAGTAATTTGAAATTCGAATCCCGGTGGGTCCGTGATACTGAACGAATTTTAAATACCTAGCTAACAATTTTTGAACCGGTGTAAAAGGGAACGACGTATAAATGATATATAAACAAATTTTACATTTATGAATATATATTTTCATAAATGTAGAATTTGTTTTACTTCCGTGAATATTTCACGGGTCGCCACTAGTTAAAATTAATGAGAAAAATCGAAAATTAATGCGGAATCTGGATGCTGGAAAGTGTCTACATGGTTTCGTAACATTCTAGTATGAAGGGGTATCCAGACAGTTGAGGAGGTTTTCTGTTCCACCGAAGAGTGAAATATATTCATAGAACTTATCACCAACATCAAAGGGACTGTAAATGTTTTATTTACAGGTCTTTTGTTAATACAAATTAATCTCCTTTCTGATAGCTAAACTAGAGTTTAAAACTTCATTTCATTATTTTATATAACATATTAATTTAATTTAACATTGCATACATGTTTAACCAAATAACATCAAATAATGATAAAAATGTTGGAAAATTCATTCAACAATATCATTCCGTGTGCGAGTGGTGATGTTCTTAATAGTTCTGTTCGTGATTATTCT
Source organism: Odontocerum albicorne (assembly GCA_949825065.1). NCBI lineage: Eukaryota > Metazoa > Arthropoda > Insecta > Trichoptera > Odontoceridae > Odontocerum > Odontocerum albicorne. The sequence continues at coordinate 10,037,123 of OX463854.1, read as the reverse complement.
ATCCGAGAAGATAAATGTAGGTGTACCAATACATCAATGTACAATATGTACTTAGAATATCATTAGATGGAAGTATTGGTAGAGAGCGAGATAACAATTACCTTCATAAAATTTTATTGCTTGCGATAAGTGAAATTAATTAATTAGCGCAGATAACTCAGCTATTTTTAACGAAGATATATCCCACCTATGATAAGGCCAAAAATATTAATAAAATTTAGTATAAACAAAATTTATGCTGCTCCAAATATTTGCAAAGTTATATAAAAATATTAATCTGCAATGAAGAGTGGATTAAATTTTAAAGTATAAAAAAGACTATAAAATGAAATATGCATAGAAAAAATAATTAATCGCTAAACGACTGGCAACATGACCAACTGTGAATGAGATTGAATGTGTATGAATTTCCATATAAAAACTGTAATTGCCTAAATATTACATTAAAAATTATGATCCATTAATTAATTTTTTAAAAATTTAAATTATGGAAGTTCTTAGTAATAATATAACAAAGATTAGTTCTTAAGATATAAATTTGTATATAGGTCTAGCTTTTGGCAAATGTTTGTATTGTAGGTTACTTGACTAAATAAAAAAAAAACAGATGCGTGAGACTCTAGCGCGGTAGAAGTGAAACTTCTTAGCTCCTAGGAAAAGTTGATTTTACGAGTATGCATTGCTTTTTTTCCATTAGTTAACGATTTTTTTTTAGGAGTAGAAAATGGTTATGTGGAATTTAATTCAGGGAAATCTCTCTATATAAATAAAAAATGGTTATGTGGAATTTAATTCAAGAAAATCTCTCTTAATTAAATAAAAAAATATATTTTTTAAAATTTTTAATAATAAATAATAATAATTTTAATAATAAATAAAAAATTTAATAAAAATATAATGCACTAAAAATATTAAATTTATATTTTTTAATATTAAATGTATTAATATTTTAATGTTGTGAATTATTAAATTAATTATTTATTTATTATTTTATTCATAATATTATTATATTATTAATAAATTGTGTTATAATTAATTATAATATAATTATGAATATTATAACATATATGTATACATGTATTATTGTAATTATATATAAAATATAAATTATATATTAAAATAAATATTATGAAATAAAATAATTTAATATAAAATATAATTAATGATTATTAAACATATTAATATAAAAATAATATATAACGCGAAAAATAATTTTTTTTTATTTTAAATAATAAATTATAATAATAAAGAATAATTTTAATAATAATATAATACACTTAATAATATTAAATTAATATTATTTATAATTATTAATTATTAATATTAAATTAATTAATAATAATTTATTAATAAATAAAATATTTTATAATAATAAATAATAATTGAATAATAATAATATAATACACCGTTTCACTTTTCGTGACGTTCAGGCCAATTTGCCCTACCGCGCCTATAGAAGTTTCACTTCACAAGTCACAACAAAAGTAGGTAAAATCTGTAAAAATATTAAAAAAATGTAAATCGATAGAGCTATAAAAAAAAACCATTCTAGTATGGTTCATCAATGTATTTTTTTTTTCATTTAACTCTCTATTATAAAACTACATTTCGGGCATATTATCAGATGGTAATAATCTCTTCCAACCAAACGGGTAAAAGTAAATTAAGGAAGCTACACGGTCGAAAAAAATAATCAAATCTTTTTTTATCTGTACAAAATTCCACGTATAACTTTTGCGTAGGGTTGGTTTTGATGATGATTTTCATTTGATCATCAAAATATACAGGTGTTTTTATCAGCATGTACAAGTTCTTCATATAAGTAAGCCATTTTAAAATAAATATATTGAATTATAAAAAAATGCTTAAAAAATATCGAAGAAGAAAAACATTTCATCGAAAAATTAAAATTTTCTCGATTCACAGAATTTCAAAATTATAATCCCATAATTGAGGGAAAATTATGTATTGAATAAAAAAATATATATTTTCCGCGGAAAAGAAAATTGCTCGTAAATAATACATGTGGGATAATCATCCGAGGATATAAACATGTTATTATGAGAAAAAAAATGTTCATATATGTAATTAGCAGACCGCAATGAAATCAACAAAATATGCCGACGGAAGATTGTATTCCGGGTATTTGTTGCTCACCATAAGAACCGTAGGAAATCATTTCCTCGAATATGCGGTCATGCTAAATCGTACGATCGTAACATACTCCTACGAAGTGTCTACCGTTTGGTTTAAGGAAAATTTCTCAAAATTTTCCCACTTCTTTGATTTATGAATAACTAATAATAATTAGAAAAAGTTAATGGGGCACTAAAACATATACATGACATACGTATATACTCGAACCGGATAGTATCTAATCTGCTAAGATGATAGTGTTTTGATGCCCACTTTAATGTATAAGAGTGAAATGTGGACGTAGAAAAAGATTGAGTGGAGCCGAATAAATGCTGAAAAAATGTGTGCATTAAGAAGAATACATAGAGTGACAAAGTATGTCAGAATACGGAAGGAAGTGATAAGAGATAAATTTTAACTTAAGATTGGTGTGTTAAGTAAGATGAAAAAGAGTTGGTTAAGATGGTTTGGGCATGTGTAACAAATGAATGAAGAAAGACTAACAAAATATATATCAGATATATAGAGTAAAACATTGAGTGCAAGCATCGGAAGGTGACGACTGCGGCTATTACGTTTTCTACCTGCATTTGCATAAATTAGAGAAACATTTTTGGTAAGAAAATTAGAGAAAACTTATCAAGTGATAAACTAAAACTAACTACAAATAAACCTTTGTAGATCTGTCGGTGTGTGATAGTAACACATTTGGTTTTAGGTGGAGTCTATTGTATGTGCGTAGTCTTCATACGTAACAAATAAGGTAAAATATAAATATTAATACAAATTATATAAAGGAATACCACGTCACCAACTTGATTTAATTGGGTAAACGATTGACTTGCAGCCAGGGTGTTTTAAGTTCGATTCCCAACGGAACTAAAAAAAGGTGTTCACATAAAGTATCTAAACATGTTTCTGGTGGTTTGTTCGACATATTATAAATATTATACGATAGACCATCTCTCGTGACCGAGAATGATTGTCTGCCAAATTGTGGACGGAAGACGCCTGTGTGTGTATTGGTTTATTATGTGCAAATTGTTACACTAGCATATCATAGTCTTGACAGATCAAATACATTGTTACGATGCCAAAAAGATAATACTTTCAAGACGATCGGTAAGTTTGATCTGCTACAGTGTTATGTAGAATTTCATACAATGTAATTTTTCTGTTTATTAATAGCGCGATATGAATTTATAATAAGTAGCATATAAGCTACAAAAAACATAAATTCAGATGTAAAATGATTCAAGAGTAAAACCGATTCGGAAGTGAATCCACCAGGAATCGAACCTAGGCCACCCGCTTGGTTTGTGTTAATTATAAACAAGACCTCAATATTGTACTGCATACTCGAACAGCGGATGTGCAATTCAAAACTGTACAAAGTTTTGACTTCATGAATATTAAATTTTTCATGAGTAATTTCATAAATGTGCATAAATAATTGTACAGTACTTTTCTTAGTCATGATTATTTTCTTTCAATTAAAAGGGATTTTCCATGACATGTTTCTCAGTTTCGTGAAAACTTTTTTAAACAATTAACTTGTATTGTATACGTCAAAATATCATACAATTCGTCAAATTGAATCCTTTTTGGATTTAGGAGGAAGAAGACTTCCTTATTTTACAGATATATATACATACTTTATTTCATGGAAACCAAAAGTTAATGTAAAAAAAAAACGATACACAAAAATATAATAATACATTTGAGACGATATTAACAGTACGAATATTTATCATATACTTGTAATTTTTTATTGATATTTCATTTTGAAACTTTCAGACGTCAATTATTTTATCAAATGAAAATCAAAGCACTTTTAAGATATTTTGTGTGTAAACCATGAACTGCGTGGCCTGTTTGGTAAGATATTTGACTTCCATCCGATGATTTCGGGTTTGATTCCTGATAGTACTAAAAAAAGGGTCCCACCTTTGTAACAATACTAGTACGCGCTAGACTACTAGAGACTAGCACGCGCAAGTTTTAGAAGGAATATACGAGTATTAACAAAACCACATTAAAACAGTCGGAAATTCAATGGACTTAACGCATGAATTATTAAGGGCTTACGTAAAAAATATGGAATAAGGTCAGAAGAAACAAGATGTGCGGATAATTTTAAAGCATAAAGCTATAATGACGATTAAATATGAATAAAGTCTTGGCCTTTCGTCTACTACCGGAACACCTAAGTCTTTGGCAAAATAAATCATGTCGAGGCCATCAAAAGAACAATAAGCAATTCATTGTGAGATCGTTGACCACCTCGTGACCTCTGTGCACTCTTGTATAAGCTAGAGTAACAATTCTTAAAGTTTTATCCACGGAATAGTGTTCTGCTTTAAAATAATTAAGGTGTGTTCCAAGTGGGACTCATATTAAAAAATGTGTGTTCTTTTTTAAAGTATAAATGTATTTTACGAGCTTGTTTATTTATTTTTACGCCAGTTTTATATGTGTTGAATGGTTTCTTTTAGGAGCAAAGAGTTTCAAAATTCTCTTCATCATAGAGTGTTCTAGCATATGTTGAGCGTCGTGGTCTTTTGCTATCTCAAATTTAGTGCAACATTTGTCCCCACCCCTTCGGATTCTGGAAAATATTGATTGCAGCGATTAAAAACCATCTTGTGAACTCATTTATTTGATCCGTATATCTCTCATAGGACACCTTCTTTTTGCACACTTTCCTTCAACTGTCATCTTGATTACCAGCTTCTCTAGACTTTCAGCACTCTTTCTAGCAACATACCAAAAGTATGTTAGGATTATTTTTCTGAATGTTATTGAAACGCTTTTGGTAATCTCCAATTTTTGGATGATAGAAACGGTGCGCCTTGCAATCCATGGGATACGGAGGATTTCTCTCCAGCACCACATCATGAAGGCATCTATTATGTATGTTATGTTACCTACCCTGTCATTGTCCATGTTTTCACTCCATACAGTTGTATGGAGAATACGAGTACTAGATACTTAACCGGATGGATTTTGGTTCTTCTGAGAATAACCACATCTTTTGCAAACATGTCATAAATTTAATTCAATATTAAATTTAATATCTAATTATTATTTTTTTTATAGATATATTATTTCGTTACAATTTCAAGGAAAAATACTTGGTATTACGAAAACCTTACTTTAGTAGGCAAAAATGAATATTTAATCCTGTGATTAATGATCTCTTTTTTGTAAGATTTATAAAGAGTTTGCCTTCGTAAATATAAGTGCGAATCATCAGAAATTTCGGTCATACTACGAGAATAGACGATACAATGGAAAGATCCAATGGAAAGATCCAATGGAAAGATCCAATGATGATCCGGAGGATATAGAATATGTAGAAGGATACCGATCACGAGGCAAACCACTAACGCGATGGATAAACATTGTAAGGAATGCTCCAACAGCTAACTCCAAAAGATTAGTAGAAATGCTACTGACCATGAGCAATTAAGGCATATCATTCTTCTTGTAGTGTGGTCAATTTGCTCGCAACAACAAATGTCAATGACCATAACTAGTAATAACGAAAAAATAAAAGTTTTGATGTGGTTAAATTGATTTATAATAATTTATGACACAATAAGTAATATTTCAATTATCTCGAGAAATAGGTTTGAGAAACATTTAACTTCAATAGACTTTGAGAAACATTTAACTAGAGCAATTGATTTACACCTTGTACTGATGAACTTGCGACTCTTATAATTCTATTTGTTTATATTTATTTATGCTATTATACGGTTTATGTTTCAATATTTATAAAATTTCAAATAGAATTGAAATTCTTCTTCTTCTTCCCCTTCTTTAAGGCCTGTTATGGTCCTGCATAATCATTTCCCTCTTGTGACATCGACTGCCAGCTGTCTTTCCATCTTTTGGGAGGTCGTCCTGGAGGTCTGTTTGCTTGGGGGATACTGTCCCTGCCCATTCTTACGGCTCTTGGTTCCGCCATTCTGGATACATGTTCGTTCCAGAACCTTCTTCTCTGTCGTCCCCATCTGACAATATCTTCAACTTCGCACATCCTTCGGATTTCTATGTTTCGTACTGTATCACGAAGGGTTTAGCCAGCGATACTCCTGAGTACCTTCATTTCGCTGGTTCGAAGGAGATTTTTGGTTCTGACAGTGTCGGCTTTGGACTCTATGCTGTATGCCACTATGGGGCGGACACAGGTCTTGTATATCCTCACCTTGCTTTGGATGTTCATATACTTGTTTTTCCAGATAGTGTTCTTTAAACATCCGGAAATAGCTTGAAATTAATAAAATGGAAATTAATGTGTTTATATAAAATAAACCCGTTAATTTATTTATTTTCATGAAATGAGCAAATTAAATTAAAGTTTATTCGTCAGATTAACATAACTTGGGCAAATGTCGTTTATATCAACAAACTTAGGACCATTGAATATTGAGAAATAAAACTGCAGGGTACTCGTATATCAAGTAGAAAATTCGCCCAAACATTGGAATTGACCAAAATGCTCTGATTGTGGTCTATCATATGTAATAATATACCATCATGCCATTTACCTACCGGTGGAAGTCAAGATGATACGAGTAGATGATAAATTCCATCTCGACACATCCTTCACCTTTTCTACAGCCTTACACCATCACCTACGATTTCTATGGCTTCCTACGATTTCTTCTTTTAACATGTAATTTACTGGATTCACTTATACTTTCCTTCGTCTTCTTTTACTACATCTTCCACTCAGATTAACACTGTAGATATATCTAATTTGTAAGTCTTTCTTCATTCATTCGGTTTACATGCCCAAACCATCTCAGAGCGTTTTTCTTCATCTTACTCAACATATCAGCCTTGAGTTCATATTCATCCCTTCATTCAGTATTCTATCATATATTATTCTCTGTGCATGTACTCGTATTTCAACAGCATTTATTTTGGTATTTTCAGTATTTTTCCACGTCCACGTCTCACTCCCATATATCGAAGTTGTTACAAAAATACTGCGTGAACTACGTATCATATTTGTAGATTTTTATACTGTCCTGTCCGAGTATAAATTTTTAGTGCCCCATTGAATTAGTTTACTATCGCTACTTCGCCCTTCGGCATACCTCAAAACTCTTCGAACATCTGAAAAACAAAAATAAATAAATAAATAATAGGTTTATTGATAGCAACATAGTATGTACAGATTATATTTAAATAACACTTCTAAAACACATAAATTGCAGATAATACATTAAATACAGAAGCTATCAAAAGGTCTGGGCTCATCTAATAGAGTCCCCTCGGCCAAGATACACCCCACCAATATAGGGCGAACCCAGCCACGGGGAAACCAGATGTTTTTCAGCCCACACCCTACCCAGCCCACACCCAAAAACTACCCAAATAGCAGAATGTTTCAATTTGCTCCAATCTTTCATGTATTTAAATTAATCTTAATATTAAGTACATCGCCGGGAAGAAGATTGAATCAATGGTTTTTCATATTTTACCGTTATTAAGCATCCAAACTATGGAAGTATTGTTTTATCCCATCGCATTTTCTTGTTGTGTACATACGTAACAAAATGATACGTGTTACTTTTCAAGCTAGAATGTTGTCACCCCCAATGTTCGAATATAATTTATCTAATTATTTGAATAAGTTGAGTCAAAATAAACAATTATATCTGTACTTCAAATATGTTATAAAGGGTTTACGAACTTCAATAATCTTAGAAAGTTAAAATTTGTTCATTGGTATCTTCTAAAAAAGATAAAATACCTTGTAAATCTATTGGTGAAGTTGCGTTTGGATTATTGTCAATCGATTTATACTTATGTGTTATTCGATGTATTCCACATTTTTAGATTCCATTCCGTTTTCAATGCAGCTACTAAGCTGATATATGACGGTAATAAATAATGTATTAATCCCCTTTTAAAAATTCTAAATTGCCAAAAATGTCGGAACGGATTGGTTTCAAACTTTGTCTCTTTGTATACAACCCCTAACTTGGATGTCTCCACTGTATCTATCGAATGTGTGTCTGAGAGATGTGTTGCTTTAGAGATTATGAACTTTGAGATCGATCTCATCTTCATCGAATATATTGACTGTCCCAAATCAATCCATATTTGATAAGGTGGGGAGATAACAGGGCTTTTGCAGTTGTTATTACAATATCCTGAAATTATCTGCTTTTCAGTACTAGATATATGGGTGATATAGGAGCTTCACGAATACACACATACACTACACTCCACCTTAAGCCAACATGTGTTACTATCACAACACAGTTGACTTAAGATGGAGTGTATTGTTACTATCACAACACAGTTGACTTAAGGTGGAGTGTATCGTTACTATCACAACACAGTTGACTTAAGGTGAAGTGTATCGTTACTATCACAACACAGTTGACTAAAGGTGGAGTGTAGTGTTGCTATCACAACACAGTCGACTTAAGGTGGAGTGTAGTGTTGCTATCACAACACAGTTGACTTAAGGTGGAGTGTAGTGTTGCTATCACAACACAGTTGACTTAAGGTGGAATGTATTGTTACTATCACAACACAGTTGACTTAAGGTGGAATGTAGTGTTGCTATCACAACACAGTTGACTTAAGGTGGAGTGTATTGTTACTATCACAACACATATGACTTAAGGTGGAGTGTAGTGTTGCTAGCACAACACAGTTGACTTAAGGTAGAGTGTCATATCGAAAGATTTACAAAGGTGTTTTCATAGTTCATCTTACCTTGGTAAGCTTATTGCTGTTTTCGTACCGAATATGTTTTTTTAATTGTATGCGGATGTGAGGTAATTCTAATATATAGGCCACAGCATTCACACTCCTATCCTTACACTGAACTCATTTTATATTTTTGTTTTATTAATATTTTTTTTAAGAAAAGTGACTTAGATTCCCGATTTAGACCTCTCCTCAAAGCTTTCTTAACATTGCAATATAAATGATTCTTGTATTATTATTATTATTATCATTTACTTAAAAATATTTATATGTGACACCAAAGTGGTATCACACTAAAAAATTTCGGTGAACATTTTGCAGAACATTATATTCGTAAATTTTTCATATCCGTATTCGAAATAACGTTTAAAAGAAAAAATCTCGTGTTTTGTTATAAATTTAACCTCAGAATTAAAATAATTTTTCTTCTAGTTTTCAAGTTGTCATTTTGACTAAATTTTTTTCTTTTTCTTAGTTTCTCTCATACAAACTAAAAAGAAGAATTTTAAAATATTACCATGTGAATATAACATATGTTAGTAAACATAGTTCATTTTCCTTTTACCTCACCTGAGCTTAAAATTTTTCATTCTCTGGGTTATTCCGGGAAATATTAATTAGTGTTTTTTTTTGTTTTTTCCTCAGTGTAACCGCACAAAACAGTCTAGAGGAAATGATTCATGGGCCAATATAACAATTTAATTAAAATGTTCATTGACCTTTTGTGTTCTTGTAAATTTGCGGAAAATTTAAAATAAACAGTTCCAGCTATTATTAAACACAATGTTACCATTGACGAATAAAAATATGTCTTATTATTTTTATCTTAACAAGTTGCAGAGTATTTCTAAAACCATACTTACATACGATTACGCCCTTCCATGTCCGGGTAGGCCACACGGTTCACAAAAGCATATTAGTGCCAAAATTGACCATTAGAAATAGAAGAAAGGAGTCGAAGACATCGTCGCGAACATCATGACCTAATTGATCCAGCGAAGAGTTGATGGGTTGAGAAAGCGCTATAAGGACATTCTGCGAGATACGATGATTTTGTATGGGGCGCTTGAAGACTGTGAGTAAGTGACTTAAGATCGTGGAAAGTGGAAAGGCTGATGGCGCCAGTATGCTGCCAATATACGTCAGTGTTACCAGATGGGTCTGCAGGATCCACATGTCAGTGATGTCTACGGAAGGGAGTGCGCGTTTAGAATTGGACTGTTCTCTCACTGAAGATCACATGATTGACGTGGAAGAGCAGCTCGTGATTGGCATTGGAATGGCGAAGGGATTCTCGAACGCTTGTCTTCAGCTCGTGGGTTCCATGGGCGATTTCCTATTTTTTTAAAATAAAAATAAAAGTCACTTGGAAGCTCTCTGTCTCATCTGATTTATATATATATACGTAATTTAAGAGGCATTTATTGTTGGTTTTATTACATAATTCCAGCGATATCGACCATGTTTGAAGCGTTCTTCACTCACCTATGTGTTTCAGGAGCAATTTCCAACAATCCAAAAAAAAAGTCATTTAGAAGCTTTGTCCTATATGATTCAAATTTACTTAATTTGAGAGTGACTTTTTGTTGATTTTATTATGCAATTCCAGCGATATCGACCACATTTGAAGCGTTCTTCAGTTCCGTTCCGTGGATTCCAGGATGAATTTCCGATAGTTTAAAAACAATCGTCATTTAGAAACTCTCTGTGCTATATGATTTACATATCATAATTTGAAAGTGACTGCTTATTGGTTTTATAACAGAATTCTAGTAATATTGATAATTTTTGAAGTGTTCTTCATTCACCGATAGGTTCTGGTAGCGATTTCCGATTGTTTAAAAACAATCGTCATTTAGAAACTCTCTGTGCTATATGATTTACATATACATAATTTGAAAGTGACTGCTTATTGCTTTTACTAGTATAACAGAATTGTAGTAATATTGATCATTTTTGACGTGTTCTTCATTCACCGATGGGTTCTGGTAGCGATTTCCGATTGTTCAAAAGAAAAGTAATTTAGAAGCTTTCTATCCTATCTGATTTACATATACAAAATTTAAGAGCGACTTCTTGTTGATTTTATTACATAATTCCAGCGATATCGACCATGTTTGAAGCGTTCTTCATTCACCATTGAAGCGTCAAATAAACCTAGATTTATCACTAATCAGAGTAAAGTTTGATATTTTTTTTAAATAAGCATTCAGCATGAGAGCTAAATGTTTTACGATCCTTTTATGGATGACTTTAGAATAGCCGTTTGTGTTCGCTGGCCTATCCCATATTAGATTTGGATTTATTGCCTTTAGCGCATCTATCTTTACGACGCTCAATTCTATCGTGATAATGTCAGTCTTTCTTTTTTACTGTCGTTAGGGCTGCCAACCTTTTACGATTTACAATCTAATAAAATTTTGAAATTAAATCGATTTATATTAAAATTGATTGCTAGTTTCATACTTACTACAGTGGTTGTCTTCTAGATACGCTCTTCAACATGTCAGAATCACGAATAAGGATAAATTATAGGGTCCCAATCGTACAAAGAAACTAATAATTTTTCTATAAAACTTTTTTTATACAAACAAACTAAGAAATTAAATCAATTTATATTAACATTGATTTTTAGTTTCGTACATACTCAAGTGGTTGTCTCCTGACCACGCTCTTCAATATGTTGGAATCACCTATAAGGATAAGTTGTAGAGTATTATTCGTACAAATAACCTGATAATTGTTTTTTAGTGGAAAATGGGTAAACGTATCCAAAATTTCTAATTAAATTATAAATAGACTTATTTAATTTATTATTTTTCGAATTTAAGTTATTTATTATAAATTTATAAATTAATATGAGAAAGTGTATGGATCTAGAAGAGGGGAAGTGGGGTGCGCTCTCATTTCTGGCTACTTCAAAGGGGAATGGCGTGATGGTTTTGTATATATTTAAAAAATATGCATCATTACCGCTATTCTGATGAAATTTTTACTTAAAAAAAAATCCTATTTATTCATATTCAGAATTTGTTCCTTAAAAAACATATTTAATACAGCAAAGTCAACACAGCGAAAGATTATTATAATAGAAAATGTAACGAAGTTTAATTTTAAGGGGTTAAGGATGGTAATGTATGGTAATTAGGAGTGAATGATATTTTGTATTGAAATATATTACGCTTTCGTTGTATGCAGTGTAACCTAGCGGGTTTATTACTATTTGGTAATATTTTACAATAAACCAGAAATACGTTCAGAGGCTTGAAGTTAAAACAAAATTGATGGATATTTTGAAAATAAAGAGCACCAACTGGAATCAAACCCGCAACCTCCGGGTGGAAAGATATATCTTACCAATTGGGCCACGGATGTTGTCTTTAAATTTAGTAATTTTAGGCACAAATAGGCATTTTTTTATTGTTTTCTTAGGTTCGTATAAGGACGGGGCACATCTTATTGAGCCAGAAAAATAATTACATACTTGAATTGAACCACAAAGAATGATTTATTTATTGATGAAATAAACTACATTTAAGGATCCTCCAAGTCTCATTCGCGTGGTACATACATATTATTAATACACAAACTCATAAAGTTGATGAGGGTTTATGATTAAACTAGAGAATAATTATTTAATAATTAGTAAAAAAGCCTTAACTTATTTTTGCATGTTAATATGTCCTCAGTAAGATAAAGGCAAAATTCTAGTTTACTAGGGGCACAAAAAATCCAGACCATATAGATTAAGTGTCCATTTTAAATTTCCAGTTCTTTTCTTTTGAAGTTTCTTATGTTTTTCATAAATCATGTATTCATACAACTATATGTAATGTAAATAAATCAATAATATAAAATATATTTTGTATTATTGATTTATTTATAGATCAGGATGAATGACGAGTGGAAAGGATTTATGTGAGCTCGTGAGTGTGGGTCTCTTCTTGTTGTTTAAATTTGGGTTGTTTTTGTATTTGTGTTTCTGTGTGTTTTTCTTTTTTTCTTCTTTTTTTTTGTTTTGGATTTGTTTTGATTTTTATTCTTATGATTGTGTGCGGTATATTGTGGGATGAATATTTTTGGTCTTTCTGGAGTGATAATGTGTGAGGAGTTGAGTTTCGCAAGATGTTTCCAGTTGTAGTTGAGTGTCACTGTTTGTCAGGTTGATGAGAGCGTGCAACGGGGTTTTTTGTGTTATCAAAAATCGGAAAGAAGTATCGATTTATTTTTTCATGCTAAATATCCTCAGTGAGATACAGGCAAAAGCCTAGTTTACTGGGGATACGACAAATGAAAGGCAACAAACCCAGATACATTAAAATTATATGTCCAAATCAAATTACCTGTTGTTTTTTCTCAAATTGTGTATATTTCTTGTCATGTGTAATAATAATAATAATAATAATAATACAGTAATATTTATAAAACAAAAAAAAATCTTAATGAAACACGGTATAATTTAGATATCTTTCAAAATGTCGAGCACGCAAAATACCAATGCACAGTACAATAAAATGGAAGGTTAAATAAAATCTCTCTCAAGAGCAAGTTCGAAAAAACTCAACATTAAATGTTACACATAATAGAGTAACCAGTCTCCCAGTAATGACATAAGATTGAGGAAATTTAAAATAAACTAAAAATGAAATGTAAAGGATTCTCCCATCACAATATCGGGTTCTGAATTTGTTTCAGTTATTTAAAGAACTTAATATATTTTTCATTTTCTGGAGAAATATGAGAACATTGTTTGATATGTTTCGTGTTTTAAGGAGAATTTAGTTGAAAGAGTCTTCATAGAATTTCTTTATAAAAATAGGATACATATATTTTTAAGTTTCTGGAAGAAATTATAGAAACGAGGAAATCAAACGCTTATATGCTAGAACAATTTATTTGTTTTAAAAACTACTCGTATTATTGTCCGAAACCTGCCGAGAATCGAACTCAAGATGTTTAATGCTAAATCATCATAGTAACCAATCGAACTCAAGATGTTTAATGCTAAATCATCATAGTAACCAATCGAACTCGAGATGTTTAATGCTAAATCATCATAGTAACCAATCGAACTCGAGATGTTTAATGCTAAATCATCATAGTAACCAATCGAACTCGAGATATTTAATTCTAAATCATCATAGTAACCAATCGAACTCGAGATGATTAATGCTAAATCATCATAGTAACCAATCGAACTCGAGATGTTTAATGCTAAATCATCATAGTAACCAATCGAACTCGAGATGTTTAATGCTAAATCATCATAGTAACAAATCGAACTCGAGATGTTTAATGCTAAATCATCATAGTAACCAATCAAACTCGAGATGTTTAATTTTAAATCATCATAGTAACCAATCGAACTCGAGATATTTAATTCTAAATCATCATAGTAACCAATCGAACTTGAGATGTTTAATGCTAAATCATCATAGTAACCAATCAAACTCGAGATGTTTAATGCTAAATCATCATAGTAACCAATCAAACTCGAGATATTTAATGCTAAATCATCATAGTAACCAATCAAACTCGAGATGTTTAATTTTAAATCATCATAGTAACCAATCGAACTCGAGATGTTTAATGCTAAATCATCATAGTAACCAATCGAACTCGAGATGTTTAATGCTAAATCATCATAGTAACCAATCGAACTCGAGATGTTTAATGCTAAATCATCATAGTAACCAATCAAACTCGAGATGTTTAATGCTAAATCATCATAGTAAGCAATCAAACTCGAGATGTTTAATTTTAAATTATCATAGTAACCAATCGAACTCGAGATGTTTAATTCTAAATCATCATAGTAACCAATCGAACTCGAGATGTTTAATGCTAAATCATCATAGTAACCAATCGAACTCGAGATGTTTAATGCTAAATCATCATAGTAACCAATCAAACTCGAGATGTTTAATGCTAAATCATCATAGTAATCAATCAAACTCGAGATGTTTAATTTTAAATCATCATAGTAACCAATCGAACTCAAGATATTTAATGCTAAATCATCATAGTAACCAATCGAACTCGAGATGTTTAATGCTAAATCATCATAGTAACCAATCAAACTCGAGATGTTTAATTTTAAATCATCATAGTAACCAATCAAACTCGAGATGTTTAATGCTAAATCATCATAGTAACCAATCGAACTCGAAATGTTTAATGCTAAATCATCATAGTAACCAATCGAACTCGAGATGTTCAATGCTAAATCATCATAGAAACCAATCAAACTCGAGATGTTTAATTTTAAATCATCATAGTAACCAATCGAACTCGAGATATTTAATTCTAAATCATCATAGTAACCAATCGAACTTGAGATGTTTAATGCTAAATCATCATAGTAACCAATCAAACGCGAGATGTTTAATGCTAAATCATCATAGTAACCAATCAAACTCGAGATATTTAATGCTAAATCATCATAGTAACCAATCAAACTCGAGATGTTTAATTTTAAATCATCATAGTAACCAATCGAACTCGAGATGTTTAATGCTAAATCATCATAGTAACCAATCGAACTCGAGATGTTTAATGCTAAATCATCATAGTAACCAATCGAACTCGAGATGTTTAATGCTAAATCATCATAGTAACCAATCAAACTCGAGATGTTTAATGCTAAATCATCATAGTAAGCAATCAAACTCGAGATGTTTAATTTTAAATTATCATAGTAACCAATCGAACTCGAGATATTTAATTCTAAATCATCATAGTAACCAATCGAACTCGAGATGTTTAATGCTAAATCATCATAGTAACCAATCGAACTCGAGACGTTTAATGCTAAATCATCATAGTAACCAATCAAACTCGAGATGTTTAATGCTAAATCATCATAGTAATCAATCAAACTCGAGATGTTTAATTTTAAATCATCATAGTAACCAATCGAACTCAAGATATTTAATGCTAAATCATCATAGTAACCAATCGAACTCGAGATGTTTAATGCTAAATCATCATAGTAACCAATCAAACTCGAGATGTTTAATTTTAAATCATCATAGTAACCAATCAAACTCGAGATGTTTAATGCTAAATCATCATAGTAACCAATCGAACTCGAAATGTTTAATGCTAAATCATCATAGTAACCAATCGAACTCGAGATGTTCAATGCTAAATCATCATAGAAACCAATCAAACTCGAGATGTTTAATTTTAAATCATCATAGTAACCAATCGAACTCGAGATATTTAATTCTAAATCATCATAGTAACCAATCGAACTCGAGATGTTTAATGCTAAATCATCATAGTAACCAATCGAACTCGAGATGTTTAATGCTAAATCATCATAGTAACCAATCAAACTCGAGGTGTTTAATGCTAAATCATCATAGTAAGCAATCAAACTCGAGATGTTTAATTTTAAATCATCATAGTAACCAATCGAACTCGAGATATTTAATTCTAAATCATCATAGTAACCAATCAAACTCGAGATGTTTAATTTTAAATCATCATAGTAACCAATCGAACTCGAGATATTTAATTCTAAATCATCATAGTAACCAATCGAACTTGAGATGTTTAATGCTAAATCATCATAGTAACCAATCAAACTCGAGATGTTTAATGCTAAATCATCATAGTAACCAATCAAACTCGAGATATTTAATGCTAAATCATCATAGTAACCAATCAAACTCGAGATGTTTAATTTTAAATCATCATAGTAACCAATCGAACTCGAGATGTTTAATGCTAAATCATCATAGTAACCAATCGAACTCGAGATGTTTAATGCTAAATCATCATAGTAACCAATCGAACTCGAGATGTTTAATGCTAAATCATCATAGTAACCAATCAAACTCGAGATGTTTAATGCTAAATCATCATAGTAACCAATCGAACTCGAGATGTTTAATTTTAAATTATCATAGTAACCAATCGAACTCGAGATATTTAATTCTAAATCATCATAGTAACCAATCGAACTCGAGATGTTTAATGCTAAATCATCATAGTAACCAATCGAACTCGAGATATTTAATGCTAAATCATCATAGTAACCAATCAAACTCGAGATGTTTAATGCTAAATCATCATAGTAATCAATCAAACTCGAGATGTTTAATTTTAAATCATCATAGTAACCAATCGAACTCAAGATATTTAATGCTAAATCATCATAGTAACCAATCGAACTCGAGATGTTTAATGCTAAATCATCATAGTAACCAATCAAACTCGAGATGTTTAATTTTAAATCATCATAGTAACCAATCAAACTCGAGATGTTTAATGCTAAATCATCATAGTAACCAATCGAACTCGAAATGTTTAATGCTAAATCATCATAGTAACCAATCGAACTCGAGATGTTCAATGCTAAATCATCATAGAAACCAATCAAACTCGAGATGTTTAATGCTAAATCATCATAGTAACCAATCAAACTCGAGATGTTTAATTTTAAATCATCATAGTAACCAATCGAACTCGAGATATTTAATGCTAAATCATCATAGTAACCAATCGAACTCGAGATGTTTAATGCTAAATCATCATAGTAACCAATCAAACTCGAGATGTTTAATTTTAAATCATCATAGTAACCAATCGAACTCGAGATGTTTAATGCTAAATCATCATAGTAACCAATCAAACTCGAGATGTTTAATTTTAAATCATCATAGTAACCAATCGAACTCGAGATATTTAATTCTAAATCATCATAGTAACCAATCGAACTCGAGATGTTTAATGCTAAATCATCATAGTAACCAATCAAACTCGAGATGTTTAATGCTAAATCATCATAGTAACCAATCAAACTCGAGATATTTAATGCTAAATCATCATAGTTACCAATCGAACTCGAGATGTTTAATGCTAAATCATCATAGTAACCAATCAAACTCGAGATGTTTAATTCTAAATCATCATAGTAACCAATCGAACTCGAGATGTTTAATGCTAAATCATCATAGTAACCAATCAAACTCGAGATGTTTAATTTTAAATCATCATAGTAACCAATCGAACTCGAGATATTTAATTCTAAATCATCATAGTAACCAATCGAACTCGAGATGTTTAATGCTAAATCATCATAGTAACCAATCAAACTCGAGATGTTTAATGCTAAATCATCATAGTAACCAATCAAACTCGAGATATTTAATGCTAAATCATCATAGTAACCAATCGAACTCGAGATGTTTAATGCTAAATCATCATAGTAACCAATCAAACTCGAGATGTTTAATTTTAAATCATCATAGTAACCAATCGAACTCGAGATGTTTAATGCTAAATCATCATAGTAACCAATCGAACTCGAGATGTTTAATGCTAAATCATCATAGTAACCAATCGAACTCGAGATGTTTAATGCTAAATCATCATAGTAACCAATCAAACTCTAGATGTTTAATGCTAAATCATCATAGTAAGCAATCAAACTCGAGATGTTTAATTTTAAATTATCATAGTAACCAATCGAACTCGAGATATTTAATTCTAAATCATCATAGTAACCAATCGAACTCGAGATGTTTAATGCTAAATCATCATAGTAACCAATCGAACTCGAGATGTTTAATGCTAAATCATCATAGAAACCAATCAAACTCGAGATGTTTAATGCTAAATCATCATAGTAACCAATCAAACTCGAGATGTTTAATTTTAAATCATCATAGTAACCAATCGAACTCGAGATATTTAATGCTAAATCATCATAGTAACCAATCGAACTCGAGATGTTTAATGCTAAATCATCATAGTAACCAATCAAACTCCAGATGTTTTATTTTAAATCTAATAGTAACCAATCGAACTCGAGATATTTAATTCTAAATCATCATAGTAACCAATCGAACTTGAGATGTTTAATGCTAAATCATCATAGTAACCAATCAAACTCGAGATGTTTAATGCTAAATCATCATAGTAACCAATTAAACTCGAGATATTTAATGCTAAATCATCATAGTAACCAATCAAACTCGAGATGTTTAATTTTAAATCATCATAGTAACCAATCGAACTCGAGATGTTTAATGCTAAATCATCATAGTAACCAATCGAACTCGAGATGTTTAATGCTAAATCATCATAGTAACCAATCGAACTCGAGATGTTTAATGCTAAATCATCATAGTAACCAATCAAACTCGAGATGTTTAATGCTAAATCATCATAGTAAGCAATCAAACTCGAGATGTTTAATTTTAAATTATCATAGTAACCAATCGAACTCGAGATATTTAATTCTAAATCATCATAGTAACCAATCGAACTCGAGATGTTTAATGCTAAATCATCATAGTAACCAATCGAACTCGAGATGTTTAATGCTAAATCATCATAGTAACCGATCGAACTCGAGATGTTTAATGCTAAATCATTATGGTTACCAAATTTTTCCAATAATTATTACACGAGCTATTTATTCAGTAACTAAGGTACTCTATTGCATTGTATTTCACTTTCGTTGTATACAATAGAACCCGGTTGGGTTATTGCTTTGTGATAAGCTGTTCCAATGAACTAGAAATACCGTAGCAAGACCTAAAGAGAGAACTTGACTGATTTTTTTTTTCTTTTTAAATGGCTACTAACGGGAATCGAACCAGCCACTTTCGTATTGGGAGAGAACCGTTTTATCAACTTGGCTACGGATTTCCTCTATTATGGTTTACCTAGGAATACTTCCGAGTTCACTGCGTAGTTTACACAATTTTTTTTTTTAATTCGGTGTTGAAATCTAAAATGTATTAAAAATATATATTAAAATAATTGCAACATATTGAATACATTTTTAGCCAATCTTAGACTTGTATAGTCCTAAACGATGTTTTCACATTTCTAGTTAGTAAGATAATAAAGTTCATAAAAAAACCCCCGATTGAATAGCAGCCCTGGAAGGTATATAAGGCTTTCTTTTTTCTTGCACATGTCATTGAACCTCCTTTTCTTGTGCGTTATGGGAGCTATGATAAAAGTTACGAGGATTTTGGAATAACCAAAAACCAACTCAAAGTTTATGACACCAATAATTTGAAAGGTGAAATGGTTTAAAAAAAGCTGTATAAATTTTTATTTATTGTTGCTTCTTATCTTTCCTAAACATTATTGCTATTTTTGGAATAAATATTAAATGTTGTAGAATTTCATCTTCGACTAAATATATTTTCAACAAAATGTAAAATATTTCTTGTAATTTATTTTAACAAACACTGTTTATTCCACTTTTTTTTTATGACGGTATAACCCTACCGGTTTCAAGGCTTTCACCTCATCTTCAGGAAAGCGTAAACTGTTTACGCTCCCCTGAAGATGAGGTGAAAGCCTTGAAACCGGTAGGGTTATACCGTCATAAAAAAAGTGGAATAAACAGTGTTTGTTAAAATAAATTACAATGTCTTTAAACCTCCACAACGTTAATGCCTTAACTATAAACAACATAAAATATTTCTACTACACGACAAACAATTTTGAATAAAGACGTTAGAAATTAATGGATAGATAAAATTGATGTTTTAGGAATAACGAAGAAAGGAGCATTAATGAATATTGGGTAAAAGTGAACAACGAAATTATGACTAACTGATTATAAAAGTCAGAAGAGCAAAGTCTGTGTGGAGGGCAAAGATCTAGCGAAACGTGAATGAATCAAGTGAATGGAATAAGAAGCACGAATAACTTAAAATTGATTGTACATGACGAGGAGTATGAATTTGTAGGAGGGGAATGTTTTGTTTTTCGATAGAAAAGTATGGGCACATATTTTTCCTTCCCATCTCGCAAGATACACAACGTATTAATATGTATCTATCAAGTACGTTTCACAAAAGGGTTTTAAAAAAAAATTCTTTGAAATATTCATTTTTATACATTTCTCTTCACATATTTTGAACAATTTACTTTACACAATACAAAATCAATGAACAGTGAACCATAAAAACGCAAAAATCTACATCGCAATTTTTTTTATAATTATCGACAAGCACAATCTAAAAACTATTTTTTTTTAAATTCAATTGAAATGAACAAGAAAATAGTGTTAATAATTGAACTAGCAATTCTCCAAACAATAGCGAAATTGACTAGTCCACCATTTAGACGTTACAGCAGCCGACAGCACTTCTGGGCTTTGAGATTAAAAATTTTATAGTTCCATTAGGCAAAGCTCGCAAGTGCCTAACTGAGGCAGCTCATTAACGTTAGATTATTAGCTCTACAAACTTTCTCGCTAACATCCGATGAACAGTTTTTGCATCGATGTTTCTCCCTTTTAAGTTATTTTTCAAACAGAAATTATAAAATTATATCTTATTTAAAATACATACATACAATCAAACTATTTCTCTTTTAGAATGGGCAGAGGTGATGGACCGCCAAAAAACAGATTTGAAGTGTCTAATTAATAACTATTTTTACCCCAAAATAGAATAACTGAATGATGGAGGTAATTGGAGGAGAAGTTGACATATTGATGCTTATTATATTAATTATATTGTTGAATTATCTCTCTTACTTGCTTACTTTAAAAAATAAGACCTGCATATTACATTAACAATAATTTAGATACAAATATATTTGACTCCAAAGTTAATGAAAGAGCATCGTGACTCCCATGACAGTCTTTGACGACTTCTCTTCATCCATCTCGTACTCCTTGGTTCGAAGAGCAGTTGTTACGGGTAGTCTTGTTGCGACTGTCACTTAGTAAGTCCAACGAATTAAGACTCTAGCTTCCAGCGAGTACAAGCATCTCCAAACTATCTCCTTGACCACGATCAATGTGTCTAAATAACCGGAGGATTCGTCGTAGACATATTGTCGATAATCCGTTGGTGAACTCAGTTCTTCAACAATGGAGGCATTAGTTCGCCGTGCCGTCTAAAGAATTTGTAACATCTGTGGCGACTATACTCGCGGTCACTGAACCCACGAGACGACCATTGCCCCACATTAACAATGCGAGACAAACAATGGACAAAGTCCACGCGGTCGGTCATTCAACTCACTACCAGCGGAGACCGCATTCCATGAGGAAAGGAGGGAGCAGCGCGTCTTTTGCGCTGTCTCTCAAAACAAAGGATACCTACGCATCGACAATAAACATATTGTAAGCGCAAAGACGATACAGCGATATATCTCGTGCGCATTTCCGCACACGTCCAAAATATTATAAATACCGACGTTTGTCAATAAAATTCCTCTTTGCATATTACGATTTCGACAAGTTTTTATTTATCAACAATCATCCTCATCATCTCTCATTTAAGGAACAAGCGTTCCTAAACATCCTTCTCCAGTATCACATTTCAAATGCATCAATTTTATGTTTCTCGCTTGCTCTCAGTCCACGTCAACGCGCCGAACATAAATATTGTAAAGACAAAAGGTTGAAAGCATTTTCGTCGTGATGGTAAAAAATATAAGAGTGGCGTTTATGAAATAGAGTGTGCTTGTGAAATTAGGTATATCGGAATGACATAAAGAAACATGGGGAATATAATACGATATAAGCGTTGTCTATATAATAACAATTTTCAGAATTTACAAACCGTATTATATAGTGACAAATCATAATATCAAAGATAGAAAAGTTGAAGTTTTACGTTCGTTACAATTTTTTTATGAAACAGTGAGTTTTTGTAAGATAATAGATTAGTAAAACCACAAGCAAAAAGAAAAAAAAGGAATTAATAACCCAAAAATGTAAAAGGTTTCATTCGTCTTAAACATAAGTAGTGCTCTCGTAATAAACCGGGTTCATTCCGCCTGAGAAAGCTTCGGGATAGGAGGTAGAAACACGCGTAGCGCGTATTAATGTAATTAGTAAAATAACAAAGAAATTTATTGTTAATTATTCGAAAATTTCTTATTTTATGCCGACTTTTCTAAAAAAAATTATATTTTTTATAAGTATTATGTAAAATTAATTAATAATCCGTTCCTCTTTGGAGTTAATTGTCGATAGTTTTTGAGTTGAGTCAGTTGGGACAATAGCCATTGTAATTAATTTGACTACTATTGAAGTGTTCTCGCTCCATAGCAGTATAGATATCGGATCGGAAGCAATTGGCTTGGGTCAAATCGATTCAATCTGATTGTTATCCGATTCCCCGTGTCACTAACACTACCGCGAAGTTATAAAAGTTAAACATGTTAGAGCAATTACATATATTTTTAGTACCATAAGACAAGATAATATAATATTATACATACCATTACGCCATGTCCCTTTTGGAGAAGGTAAGAAGTGAAATTCTGGAACTAGTTACCGACTAATGTTAGACTTGCTCCATTATTGGGATGATTTTAAAAACATATGAAAAATTTCTGAATTTCAATTTAAACTGAATGCAATGTTACACATTTAATTATCAGTTTACTCATCTACTTCTGTATTCTATTCTTTTTCCAATTGATTAAGGACATCTAATATTTATTGTTGTTCTTACATTGTTCATGAAATTTGTACAAATGAATGATTTTTGCTTTGATGTTACTCCCTTTATTAACTTTTGTCTGGTTAGTAAGAAGAGATTGTTACTTGGCCATAAATCCACCAGATTGTTATACTCGTACAATTAAGTGTTAAATAAATAAATATATATAAGAACACTATGCACTTCTACTCATGCAAAACTCTCAACTCCTCCGTATCCATACATCTCGTCATATATGCTTTTCTGTGTCTTATAACTTCCTAATTTTCCCTTAGTTAATATTTCTCCAATTATCTTTTTCGCCCTTTCCAAGGTCTAATTTTTCCGTGCCCTTCAATAATTTTTAGACATATTTGTTTCGTATAAATATTTTGCAGCTCATTCTCTCAATGTGTCCAAACAATCTCAAGATATCTTTTTTAATTCTACTCACAACATGCGTTTACAAACGGGTATCCTTTATCCAATAAATTCTAACTTTCTCATAAATTTAAATATCAGACATTCTTCACAAAGCATGCATTTCTACCACATTTAAATATCAGACATTCTTCACAAAGCATGCTTTTCTACCACATTTAAATATCAGACATTCTTCACAAAGCATGCATTTCTACCACATTTAAATATCAGACATTCTTCACAAAGCATGCTTTTCTACCACATTTAAATATCAGGCATTCTTCACAAAGCATGCATTTCTACCACATTTAAATATCAGACATTCTTCACAAAGCATGCTTTTCTACCACATTTAAATATCAGACATTCTTCACAAAGCATGCTTTTCTACCACATTTAAATATCAGACATTCTTCACAAAGCATGCATTTCTACCACATTTAAATATCAGACATTCTTCACAAAGCATGCATTTCTACCACATTTAAATATCAGACATTCTTCACAAAGCATGCATTTCTACCACATTTAAATATCAGACATTCTTCACAAGGCATGCATTTCTACTACATTTATTCAGCTCTTATATTTCCCTGTCTATACTCAGAATTATCGCTTAAGCCTTTCCACTTGTTCATCCTAGAAATGCAGATAAGTGACTGTTCCAGAGGCATTTTCGTGTTAATGAAACTGTGCCAGCATTTCCATCTATGGACTGGGAACTGGTGGTTATGCAAAATACGAGTATGTATCGTGTCATCCAGTTGGTTGGATTTCCTAGCATTTATCTAATGAAACGTTTAAAGAATGCCGACAAATTAATATGGAAGATAATATAAAAAGATAAAAGTAAATTCTCTTTCAAACAAAGTGGTGAGATATAAAAGTGTTTGACCTTACATTCATTCGATAAAGTACATGCGCAACGTAATCCATCATCGGTGTTGGCACGCACAACACTTGTGTGTTTTATTGTAATTTTCATCATCTGTGAAATTTTATTACCCATCTGTGGCGAGCCTCAGTCAACTCGAGCCGCGGTTATCAACTCGTTACAGATTCGTTACAGTCACACGTTAGGTTAATAACCGCCATAGACATTTTTGCTTGGTACTTATTGTTAAACACTGGATGAATTGATGACCTCCGTGACCTAAATGGTAAGATACTGGATTTCCGTCCAGAGGTTTCGGGTTTGATTCCCAATGTATAACACACAAAATTATAATAATACATCCAAGGGAGCATTAACATTATCGATGGACTAGTTACTCGTAAATCTTTATTGGCAGTTCAACTTTTAACTTTATTTAAATATTTTATCAGGACAGAGAAAATACATTTCTATAATCATAAAAAAACATATTCCCCTTCCCTCATCGTGCTTAATTACTATTTTTTTTAAGAATATATATAACCGAAATCAAAGGTATTCTTATACCCTCAAAAACTAGAAGGAAAAAGTGCCAGTGTCGTTCGAGGGGAGTAGCGCAGCGTGGGATTCGAACCGACGACCTTTCACACGGAAGTCCAGTGCGTTACCGCGCAGCCATGCACCTCACTATGCTTCGATACCGTGGACCCGCTAGCTGGCTAACTAGGAATTCCTGTTTTAAGTCAACCAGCTTTATCACGTATGCTAATTAAATGCTGTCATCACTGAAAATAACAAAAAAAAAACAATACCTAGATATATGTAAGATTTGCACTTTTATAGTTCTAGGAATTAAATTTACAATAACCTTACAGACATTTGTATATGATGATGCAAAGACAGTACTCGGCGGTAAGTAATATACATCGGGCTTAAGAAAGAGACTATCATAATCGGCAAACTTCGGCTTTGTAGAGCATCGTCTCTGTCATTCATACACGTGTTTCGTCGTGATTTGTCAGTCGTCAAGCGTACGCGTAGCGCATCGTGCGACGGAGACGACGCTCTACAAAGCCGATTATGGCCGACAGTCTCTTTCTTAAGCCCGACGTGTATTACTTAACGCCGGGTACTGTTCTAATAAATCTGCATTTTAACACAACAACCCGTGGACAAACTTACTTTCAGATTATTATCATTTTATTGACTAAAAACAAAATCATTTTTAGATATTTTATTAATAAAAAATTACCTTCGTGTTGACTTGATGGTTGCGGGCTCGATTGCCGATGATGCCCAAGAAATAATTAAAAAAGGATCCCAGTTTGGTAAACAAGTTCGTCTAGTAAAAATGTTCGTATGGTTCATACTACGTAAGCGTTATTGCCTCTTCACATGGCGTAGTGCACCAAGACGTGTAGTGACCAATCTCTAGTTCCATGCCTTCTCCAATAAATCTAAACTATCTCGTGGCAATAGTCTTCAATATGCTCTAATCACCAATTTGGATATATTAAAGGGTAGCATGCAAAAGAAGAAAGCTGGACAAATATTGCACTCGTGAAATTATTTAATTTTCATCTTTTCGTATCATCAGTCGCCGTTTGTGGCGTAGTTGGTAAGACACCTGTCGTCCAGCCCGGGGTTGTGCATTCAATTCCCTTTGGATTTTTTTTTGAAAGATCTTAAATAATGGAAATGTTTCCCCTGTTCCATTATTTTAGATCTTTCATTGTTCAACCTAATGTATATTTAACTCTAGACGATGATTTTGGATAACGTAAAATTCATTATCGTATTTTTTCTTCACTTTTCTCTTACAAGTTAAATGCCATACACTATAATTAATTTTTATTCTCCGCTATCATTTTATTTGAATGATACAGATATTAAAAGCTTAATAACAGACAATATGTTGAAAACTTCCTCCATGATCTACTTGGTTGGAGAAAACTTTTAATTATCTGCCATCATTTTATTTGAATGATACAGATACTAAAAGCTTAATAATAGACGATATGTTTAAAAATTCCTCCATGGTCTACTGGATTAGAGGATTTTTTTTCATCTCCGCCATCATTTTATTTGAATGGTGCAGATACTAAAAGCTTAATAACAGAAAATATGTTAAAAAATCCTCCATGGCTTACTTGATCGGAGAAAATTTTTCATTCGCCGCTATAATTTTATTTGAATGATATAGGTACTAAAAGCTTTATAACAGACAACATGTTAAAAAATCCTCCATGGTCTACTGGATTAGAGGATTTTTTTTCGTCTCCGCTATCATTTTATTTGAATGGTGCAGATACTAAAAGCTTAATAACAGAAAATATGTTAAAAAATCCTCCATGGCTTACTTGATCGGAGAAAAATTTTCATTCGCCGCTATAATTTTATTTGAATGATATAGGTACTAAAAGCTTAATAACAGACAACATGTTAAAAAATCCTCCATGGTCTACTGGATTAGAGGATTTTTTTTCGTCTCCGCTATCATTTTATTTGAATGGTGCAGATACTAAAAGCTTAACAGAAAAAACAGAAAATATGTTAAAAAATTCTTCCTTGATTAGAGAAAAAAATTCATTCTCCGCTATAAGTTTATTTGAATGATATAGATACTAAACGCTTAATAACAGACAATATGTTGAAAAATTCCTCCATGGCCTACTTGGTTAGAGGCCTGTTTTCCAGCCTCGTTGCGGTTCCGATTCCAGATTATAAAAAAAGGTTCCAGTCTGGTTTTAATTAAGGCTTATTTAAAAAAAAGTTACAATATTTACACATGACGAGAAATATATCATATACAATTTGCGAAAAAACAACAGGTAATTTAATTTAAACACACAATTTTGATGGATCTGGGTTTGTTGCCTTTCGTTTGTCGTGTCCCAGTAAACTAGGCTTTTGCGTGTATCTAACTGAGGAATTAACTATACATATTACATTTCTAGTTGGCTGGAAGACATTGTTAAATGGTAATGAATACATCAGGCTGTAATGTATATGACGTAAGTGTTACAGTGTTTATAATATATTCGTTACTGTGTGTATAAATATACAGACATACATATAGACAGTGTGTATAAATATACATACACAACATCACGCAATCTCCCTTACGAGGTACCTAGATAGAACAAAGTGCCCAACTTGCCTATCTCTACACAATCTTCGCCTATTCTATGTCTATATACTTTAAACAGTTTCTACGCGTACTGTGACTTTCTGCGTCCTTTCAAAATATTAATTTATTTATACACGACAAGAAATTTTATATATCTGTTTTGTCAGTTTTCTTCATTCATTCGTTGCATATGCCAAAACCATCTCAGAGTTCTCTTCTTCATCTTGCTCAACATATCAGCCTTGAGTTCATATTCATCCCTTCATTCAGTATTCTGCCATTTATTATTCTCTGTGCACGTATTTCTACAGCATTTATTATTCTCTGTCCACGTATTTCTACACCATTTATTTTGATCTTTTCAGTATTTTACCACGTCCACGTGTCACTCCCATACATCAAAGTTGGTGTTCATTCACATTAATTCATTTTTACTTCATGGCGTACTCATAAGAAATGTTATGTTTATATTCAAGTCGCTATATGATTTTTAAATTTATTTTATCTTAAATATTTTTTTATATCGAATCTCAAAGAAAATCTAACGGTGTTACCACATCACAGCTATACGAAGAACATGAGTTACAATCACGTCTCCATATCATTAAAATTAATAGATATTACTTTGAATGTATCCACACGACGAGCTCACATGTCATGCATTTAAAACCAGCCCATAAAGATGATCCAGTGATGTCAGATGCTGGAAGGCATCATTAGAAAAGCCAGTCTAACATTTAATGACTCCAAAATATCAAAAAAAGGTGATCATTTAGAGGTGTCAATAGGTAACACGGTAGATTATGATCATTAAGTATTATTTTGAATAAAATAAAATAAAAATACCCTCATTTTATCATTTCTATAATCATCATCATTATGTCATGTCCCTTCTAACATAAACAATTTTTTTTCTCATTTGGTATTCAACTTCTGTAGCTCTGGTTGCTAGAAAAAAATAGTCATAAAGTGATTCATCCGGCAAGTAAAGAAAGTAAAATAGAATACAATACCATTTTATTCTTCGTTATGGGCCAAATTTTAAAACTAATGTAACATTTTTATAGGATGAATTTAACGTTTTGAATGTTTTTGAGGTAGATCTTATAAAATTAACTTGTTTTCATTTGTATGACACTCCTTAACTTCTCCATATTTTTAATTCTAATATGCTGAATTTTGTCTTTTGTTACAGGATTAGGCTTTCTAGTTTAGTAGGTAAGTGATTCCCAGTTCACCATTTTATATGTTGGCTATATTATCTCACTAGAATAGACAACTTGTTTATTAATATTTTTTTTTGGATATCATCGGGAATCGAACCTGAAAACAACTCTGTGGTTTACATCATTATATCTTACCCCTTTTTGGAAATTTTATAGTACTTCAATTCGAAATTTCGCGAATTGTTATTCTTAATAAAGCGGAAATACAGTGAAGATGATTTAAAAACAGATTTCCAGAAACGACATTCAAAACATATTTCTTTTAAGAAAATCTTATGACCAAAGTCATAGGTAACCGTATACCTCCGAATACTAGGCGGAAAAAATGCCTGTGTCATTCGAGGGAAGGGGCACAACGCGGGGTTTGAACTGACGATCTTCCGCACAGAGGTCCAATGCGATACCGCGCGACCATGCACCTCGCATTATTAGGCATATTTTAAATTTAAGATTTTGGTTCTGAAGTTCATTGTTATGTCTTCATCATTGAAAAAATATATATTTGTTAAAAATAGGAAAGAATAAACATTATAAAAGGTTTCATGACAAAAAATGCTAACTTGTTAAATAAATTGGTGTACCATAACCAACATACTATACTGAATCCTTAATGAATTTACTTAAGCGTGTTTGAAGAATCATTATATGTCATGCAGGCTCAATCCTGTCAAAACATTCTGATGGACAAACTATTATTTAATGTACATGACAATTATTTACGCCACCGTGAATTAAAATTGTTTTCGGTGCCGCATTCTCGAACTGAGCTTTTAAGAGCATCACGACTCGTACACGGAATAACCTTGTTGGATAGATTTTCTAATAATTATATGTTTCATATTTCGGTGGATAAATTAAGGATTGAGGTCCAAAACAATATTTAAAGGCATAACTGGACTACTTAACAGGGAAGCATTATATCATTGTTTCTGTTATTAGTATTTTTTTAATTGTATGTGCACTTACTTTATTTGATGTAGTTGGGTTCTGTCTCAAATGTAAAACTAAGAAATCTAACGATATTAAAATATCGTTTAAAATGTAAAACTAAGAAATGTAACGACATTAAAATTACTTATACAGACATATATATTTTATAAATGTCTGTATAAGTAATTTACAAGTTTAGAAGAAGTCATTTTTCTTCCATTTTTAAGAAGCCGTTGTAAAAGCATATGGGCGTAAGCGCATATGGGTAGTAAAATCATATGGGTGGTAAAAACATATGGGTGGTAAAAACATATGGGTGGTAAAACATATGGATGGTAAAACATATGGGTGGTAAAACATATGGGTGGTAAAAACATATGGGTGGTAAAAACATATGGGTGGTAAAAGCATATGGGTGGTAAAACATATGAGTGGTAAAAGCATATGGTTGGTAAAGGCATATGTGTGGTAAAAGCATATGGCTGGATATAGTGATGTGGAGTTCTATCTTCCTATTCCAATAGGGATATGTTTTGATGGTAATGATGATGCTGTTATTTTTTGGGTCTAAAGAAATAAAGGTGGACACTTTTTGTCCTCAGAAAAATACTGCTTAATTCAATCATTATTTTCTTGCACTTCATTTCCCACCTCTCTAACTCATATGTGTATTTGAGTTGGTGATTTGTTGTATCAGCCTTAAATGACTATTATATCAAAAAAATGTTATGTTTACAATCAAACTAAATGTTAAAATGAAGTTATTTTTAATTAAAATAAGAAAAATTGGAAACACAAAATGATTCAAAATAATATAATTTAAACACATTTTTTAATGGTTAAGAATTCTAATTTTACTGCAGTGCTACTCGTATAAGTGAACCATAAATTTATCAAGAAAATTATTGACATTTGAATGATACAGATAGGTTGTAGAACACAAATTCACCAATAAATATGTTATTATAGGACATGCATTAAGTATAATCAAAATATATATACAACTTCATCGCATAAAAACCAGTAGCGGATAAAAAATAATGTTTTCATTTTCTTAAATTGTATGAATGTCTGCAAGAAAACCTTGCATACAAGAATTACGTTTTATTTTAGAGAGAAATTTCATGTGTCAAACTGTAATTGAATTGATATATTATGGTCTTTAAGTTTCCGGCTCAACGATTAAAAAAGGGGATAGACTGAAACAATACTTTTTATTTTTCAATAAAGTCAACCTGTGTAGTTCAATACATTTATAGAACTCCATCGAATGTTATTTAGTAAACGTAAATTTAATTTAATTTATCAGACCCTTTTTTCAAAGGGTTCGGCTTTAACTTTGAGAACTTCATTTAAGATTATTTAACAATAAATTACTTTGTTATTTAACTAATTATATTAATCCCTGCCATTCGTGTTTCTACCTACTACGAGTATTTTAAAACCCTCTTCAGGCGGAATGGTCATTCCCCTATGTAATTAGTGGAATAATAAATACGAGTATATTTTTTGTAAAATATTCCATTTGATTTAATAAAATAAATCAAAACGGTGAATGTTTCCCGACCGCGCTCTTCAACATATCCTCATCATTGATTGGGATGTATCATGAGGTACCACCATGCAAATTAATAAATTAAATCATTTCATGATTTTCCAGTTAACCTAATGATCATATTTCTTTTTTAAGTATTTAAATGCGCTCTTATTAGAATTTTTCAGTCTCAGAAGGTTTACCATATTTATGGTCAATGTAACGGAGGCTTATATCTACGTTACATATTTTAAAATGCCCTATTGTATACTGGAGGCTCTAGCAAGAATTAAAAATATCGTAAGATCAACTTTTGAGAACGAAATAACATTTTTACGATTTTTAAAGATATATGGTACACCAAATAAAAATCTAAAATTAAAAAAAATTAATTCATTTTTTCCGTTTCAAAAAGTTTTTTAACAATAGTCACTTTGAAAGTTTTTTAAATAAAATATGTTCAACATTATTTGACGTGTTTGCTGGACCGGTTTTTAGTGGAATAATATACTTATGGCATCGCAGACTAGCAGCAAATACTATTCTAGGATATATGCATGTCAACTTAATAAACTAAAATCAAATTTAAATACAATTATACGTCTTATTTTGGGTGATGTGAAGAAGAAAAAGGAGAGGGTTGAAAGTGAAGTTGGAGTATGATTAACAATCAGATTCCTCTATATTTCGAGAATTGTTATAGACGGAAGATTTCCGAATTTAGTTTCAGGTTAATTAAGATCGAGCGCTGCGCATGCTTTGACTCTCTAGATTCCTAGAAGAGTTAGCTAAACCCTTATATTTCGACATACCATTTTGAATAGCGGAATCTCTTCTATGAAACAGTCTTCCTACCTCCTTGAGGCAAATCTCTAAATTGAAGAAGTTCTTAGTAGACTTGAAAGGTCACTTATCCTCTGCGTATCTTCTGTAAGTCAATAAATAGGTTGAGCTAGTTAAGAAGCACTCTTATGTTGATTTTAATGATCCGGAAAGAGCGTTGTAGTAATTTAATATAGTACGAGTACCAGCAACAAATAGCTAGTTCCTTTATTTCAATAAATTCTTTATTAGGCTTTTATTTATTCATTTGTCTTTAAGAAACATGTTAAAAACAGATCTTTATCGAGACGGTATCAAGGCAGCTTAAGGTGGAGTAATGTAACTATACGGCACATTAGAATGCGTAAGGAACATCATCAAAACGCGAGTATGTTATGGAACTAATTATTAACAAATCGTCGCGGCCTCCGTGAGATAGTCAGTAAAACGATAAATTTCCGCCCAGAACTTTCAAGTTAGATTCCTAAAGGTACCTATAAACACTGATATAAAAAAAGACTCCGTCTTTCTTTTAATATTTCGTCTGGTTTTACTTCCAATCCCGAGACTTTCTTTTGGCAAAATAATGATGGCGTGTAACGAGAGTAATATTTAGATATAACTGGTGTCACGTTTTATCTGTAGTATATGTTATGGCTTATTGATTAAAATAAAATATTTCTTACAAAGTTAAAACCAAAACTTTTGATAAATTCAATCAATTTATTTACAAAACGATGTTTTCCAGTCCGTCCGTTTTAAATACGTACAGAACAACTGCATGACTTCTGTGTCCTTTAACTCGCGTACAATATTTTTTCTTAACCCCCTCGGGGCGGACGATGGCCGGCACTCATTAAACATGCATTAAGTTTCAGCATCGCATTAAAAACGTGACGGCAACGTACGGATACGGACGGTAGTTTGTCAGTACTTGACGCGTTCACTAACGGACATTAGCCGAAGGGTTCTCTCGTAAGGCCGCGTCACACGTCCGTCCGTCGTCGGCAGACAATTCATTTCAGCGCAGCGCGTTTGTCAGTATTCAATTATATTTGCAATGATTGACTTATGAGAATATGTGCGACATTGAACGAATGCCATTCATATTTTTTAACGTGTTTTATAATGACATTTTCAATCGAGAAGCTTGGATGAAATTTTGTTTTGAAAAAAACTTACTATTTTGTCAAACACAACGCTCAGAATAAATTCATTTTGAATATTATTTGATGAAATGACTCACTAAATATCACTTTAACGTACACACATTCCTCGATTTACGTGGTAGATACATCTCGGAAATGTACGTAAATGTAATGAAATTAGAAGTTACATCCGAGAAGATCGAAATATGCTTTATTTGAGGTACATAACTATATGACTATCGAATACAGGTACCAAAAACACATAAAACGAATACCAAATTAATGAAAATCAATGGAAGGTATAATAAATCGGTAAAAATTTATTTTTTCTTAACTTTGTTATTTCACTAATTATTAATTAATCCCCGCTACACGTGTTTTTACCTCCTATCCCAAGGCTCTCTTCCGGTAAAATCAATCCGTCGGATTCTGGAAATTAATGTAATTAGTGTAAAAATAAATAAACTTATTGTTGACTATTATAAAAATAGAGGACCACAGAGTTAAGGCCGAAACATTTGATAAAATGTCTTTTCCGATACACTGTTACATGTGGGAGAGAAATAAAGTGGAAAAAATGAAGTTACTGAGGATTATTGTGTTTGTCGCTATTTATTGTGTTGCTAGTTCACCTCTCCATCAACCTGACCTCCAGTGCAGATCACGCTGATTGAGGAGGCGATACATGTAGTCCGGATCTATAATTTATTAGACGAAATTCAAACCATGTGTTGTCTATTGTCTTTTATTTTCAACAAGATAAAGGCATTTTTCTTTATCGCGTTAAGGCGATACAGCGTAAAAAATATGCGTTAATTGAAGGATATGTGTATTTTATAATACAAAGTTTTTCAAGATACCGCTTTTTAATTCTTATTTTTTTATTTCACTTTACATTGTTGCACATCGACATAAATATTTTTTATTTTACATTGTTCTGTATAGACTGAGGTTATTGGTATATAAATCAATCGTATATGATACAAACAGCTGTTTTAAACGTTAGAGTAAATTGAGTAAATTTTGTATCGTGGAAACATGTTCAAATCCGATGGCCGCGTGAAGTGCGATATTGAAAGAATAATTGCAGCAGACAGTATAGTGCATAGTAGGCAGTAGACAGTGGAGTGCATTATACAATGTGTTTCCTGACCTAAGAACTCCAAGGGACGCCAAGCTGGCTGCTCATGATGGAGTATTAGTGTCAACATTAGGATATGCAAACGAAACTTGGGTAAAGTTAAAAGTGATGAAAGTAAGATAAATGCGATAAAATGAGAGCGTTGGGTAAAATATGTGATAAAACAATGTATGACATAAGGATGACATATATTGTGAAAGAACGTGGATCAAAATAGATGCAGTACTTAAGATAAAGAAGGGAATATTAAGATGGTTGGACCACATAGAAAGAATGAACGATGAAATATTTACAAAAATAATCTCTATGAATAGTCAAGAGAACTAGATAAATTTGGCACGACAGCGAAATATGTGCGCTGGGATAGAATTAAGGGGAGATATTTTCTCTCTTTTCCTACCCCAATAGCGAAATGTCTTGATGATGAGTTTTACAAAGTAGTATGGCTGAAATGGGTATAATGGGTATAATTGAAAAAGAAGAAATAAAAAAAGAATACTTGGAAATTCTAAATAATAAAAATGTAAAAATTTTAACTTGTAAAATGGAAACTGATACACGTGAACTTTTATTTTGAACTCATTTAAATTGTTTTATTTTCTCTCTTAATGTATTTAACTCTTAATGTATTTATTAAATCACTTGAAAAATACAATTTGCTTCAGTAAAGAAATAAAATATATATCATCCAGAGTAGAGAATGACCCCTTAAAGGCACGTAGTGTGGTTAATCCTTTAGGTCATGAATCGTGAGGGATCCTGCCATCCTACGTAGGCCGTGAAGTATGTGCGACACTCACGTGTGGTGGCGGTGTCACATTTTATAATTGGCACCGCAAATGACCGCCACTCGCATTCAAACGGTTAGGCACGACAGCTTTGTGGAATTTAGACATTTTTTGTCGCCAAACAATATGTCGTTTCAGTCAACATCTCCATTGAATGTATTGCTACTTTTATTGGGGAGTTTTGTTAAATAATTTATTTAATCAATTTAAAAAAGAGACAGTAAAAAATACCGAAATAAGAAGAATGTGTGAAACTTAAGATATAGTAAGATAGGAAAGGCTTGAGAATTTACCGACGAGTTATTGTTACCTCGCGACGTACGGTATTATTACCACCACGAGTTACGTGTCAACGATAATAGTTCTAAACTTACTTTGGGTTGATTCAATTAAAAACTTAGAAAGCGATATTATCTCTCGGCCATGCTATACAACCTATTTGTATCAGAAATGGATACTAAACTAATGAATTAGGCATAGGTCGTTGTTTTCTGGAGTGTGTGTATATTAATGATTATGGGGTTTTTATTTATTTAGTGCAATGTATGGTATTTTCCCATTCAAAATACACGTAGTAACAATTACTAAATTCAAATTAGAATTTTGAGTTCGTATGAATTCAAAATCAACGCTTTATACAAAAAAAATAACATTAACTTAATGAATACACAAAAAAAACATCAGAAAAGAATACGTAGATGCATAATATCTACCATACATGTAATACAAGAATGTGACAGGCCAAAGCTCAGTAAGGTCCAAAGCCGTAACATGTCAATAATAAAAACAAAAATATATTCGCATTATTCATTCACTCAACACACATAAAACAATACAAACAGGAATTTCAAGTCCACTTGAAAGGCTGAGTCAAATACTTTTAGATAACGTGCAGCAGGATCTTAGGAAGCTGGAAGTAGAGGGAGACGGCGAGTAGGTAGGTTTTAGGCCAATAGCACAAACCGTCCTCGGTTTAGTCTTTGCGAGTGGAGTACTAACATCGAAATGAGACTGCTGAATCAAAAATGACTGTCAATTTCCATCGAGGAGACGAACGCTAAGAAGAGGAAGGAAATCTTCATGTACACGTATGTGTTCATCTGATGAATTGGCCATTTTGTTTTCACCTTGATCACCTTGTTCAGTATCAAGGCCTGAATATAACACCCCTTTTTTCAGAATTCTCTGTTTCAAGAACTCTGGTCCTAGTATCTTCCAGCTACTCGTAGAATTTGACATTATTAACACTAAACATGTAGTATTTTATAATATAACTTGAGTGTTATCTATCCTCTGCATAATAAAGGCTTCCCTGCGACGCCCTTATTCCCTTCCATTTCTCACTGTGCTCTGCCAGCATACACTTTCGAACTTCAGGGTTTCGTCAGTTCATCGTTTTTGGAGCACATTTTTGATCATCAGATGAGAATGCTCATCATCTCATCATTACAATATGACTAACCCATTGCCATTAAAGTCGTTTTACTCGACATCATATATCGGTAACCTTCGTCACTGAGCGAACCCAAACATTGTTTTTTCTGTATCTTCTATTTATGCCAATCATGCCTTTGTCGATAACTCCAAACTTTTTAACACAACGAAAAATTGTATTGTATAAAAAATATGTAAATAAAACATGATGTAAGAACCAGTATTGACGTAAAATAACGATCAATAACAAGGCAGGGTGAGGTTAATAAAAAAAGTTTTTTTTTATCAAACGTTAGATTTCGTCATTTTTGACAGGTTTTCACTTGTAATTCAAATAAACGACCAATAATGGGTTTCATACACGTACTTTAACGGTTTGTTTACTTTATTTTTCGCTTCGAACATTATATTTCATTTTGTGTAAAATAATTTTCATTTAAAAAGCGGCACGGTTTAAGTGGAAACGATTGTAACACGATATTTCATTTAATCTCAACTAAAAGGGTTGGTTGGAAAATTTGAATATTCATAACGTGAAAAAATAATTATTCAAACAAACGCACCACAGCTAGAGGGCAAAATATGAAATGCATTTAAATTAATATGGGACGGTGGCACGGAAGTAGAGCGACTAAAATGAATTATTTAAATAGTAAAAACTAGCGAGCGCTATTTACTATTTCCTGAATAACTTATACTTTAAAAGTATTGTTTCCATGAAAAAAGAATATTGACTATTGAGTGCTTTTTACATTATATATTTAAAAGTAAAAATATCAAGAATGGAGAGGAACGAACGGGTAGTAATGGTGAGAACGGGTAATCGTTCCATTCATATTAACTAAGGAATAGGTAAGAAGTATGTGAAAAATAAAAGCATGTGTGACGAAATATATGGATTCGTTTGAAAAAAGAAATGAAAATACACGAGGAATCGATAAATACAAACTCAAACACGAACAATATCAAAATCTGCTAAGATGATAGTTTAAAATATTATTTTAGTGCCAATTTAGACATAAAGGAGTGAAACATAGTTGAGGGCGACTAAACGGCCCCGAATACATTTTGTAAAAATGCGTGCTCTGAGATGAATACGTGGGATGACAATATGTCAACTACTGAAATAATTAGATATTGGTGTGGACTTTATGTTCTGTTCTGAGATGAATACGTGGGATGACAATATGTTAACTACTGAAATAATTAGAGATTGATGTGGACTTTATGTTCTGTTCTGAGATGAATACGTGGGATGACAATATGTTAACTACTGAAATAATTAGAGATTGGTGTGGACTTATGACTGCTGTATTAAGTAGGACTAATAAGATCACTTCAATGTTTAATATTTATATGGAATCACATGGGATAGAACTACAGAGGTCAATTGGTGGCATACGATTGTCGAATAGGAATGTTTACGGATAATTCTACGCAGATGACATGGTAGTGTTGGCG
This sequence comes from Odontocerum albicorne, assembly GCA_949825065.1. Lineage (NCBI taxonomy): Eukaryota > Metazoa > Arthropoda > Insecta > Trichoptera > Odontoceridae > Odontocerum > Odontocerum albicorne. The sequence goes on along the minus strand of OX463854.1, from coordinate 9,998,912 downwards.
GATAGTGAAGATGATTTGTCGATTTTGGTAAGTAAATTGTATGAGATATGCGAAGAGAAAGATCTGAGAATCAATGTTGCATTATCTAAAATAATTGTGATATAAAAAAAAATAGATTGGAACATGTTGAGGAATTCTGTTATTTTAGTAGTATTTTTTCAAACGGTGGGAGAGTTAAGAGAGATATCAAACGGGGTATATGGATAGGAAATAAAGTCAATTAGGCACTTTAACATATATATTCGAACCAGACAGTATAGTATATTTGCTAAGATAATATAGTACATAGTGGAATTTTGGTGCCAATTTTGATGCGTGGGAGCGAAATGTGGGTATGGAAAAATACTGAGAGGAGCTGAATAAATGCTGTAAAAATGCGTGTATTGAGAAGAATACGTGGCGATAATGTATGACAGAATACGGAATGAAGCCATAAAGGTTGAATGTAAACTTAAGGCTGATGGGTTAAGTAAGATGAAGAAGAGGTCGGGCACATGGAACAAACGAATAAATGCTAACAAAACATATGTATCGTGCAAATGTGAGTAAAAACCGTGTGAGAAGAGCAAGGAAAGTATGTTTGGATCAAATGAATGGTATTCTGAAAGAAGGAAACGTATAAAGTCAGAGAAATTGTAGAAGTTGTATGATAAGGTGTATGGATGTAGACAAGGCTTAGAATGTGTGTTGAGATAGGAAAACCTGGCGCTCTGTTCTCTCTGCCTGTCCCGACAGGGAATTACGTGATGATATGTATATATGTGTAATAAGAGCACTCTGATGTAGGTTTGGCGTGTAGAACGAATAAAGTACAATCTGGTGGGCGTATTGCTATGTGACAATCTCTTCTAATCGACCAGAAACGAATAGACCAAGTTTTAAGTGAAAACCAGAAAGGAAGCCTCTTTATTTAATCTAGAAACCAACGGGAATCGACACGCTACCCTAGGGTTAAAAGAGATGTGTCTAACCACCTGATCTACGGAGGTTTTAACAGGAACAAGACAATGTGACAAATAGTCAAGCAAAATGCTCCATATCTTAAAAAGTTATTGAATAATCTGTCGCACTATATCAAACGAGTGTAACTGATATTTCAATACAAGATTAGCTATTTGAATGTTGTAAAATTTGTGTTTAAACCATTTTTTTATTATTTGAAAAAAAAAAACATTTTCTTTTTGTGAAGTAAGCTAATTTCATTTCGAAAATAATTTTGTATCGAATCGTTTGTCCCATTGGATTGTATTTTCATCAACGAGGAAATAGAAGTACTTTTTCCCCAAACAGCCAATTTTGATTGACGCACAATAATTGCTCATTTCAAAGGGGATGTCAATTTTAATAAAACAATTTCTTTTTTGATTTTCCGATTTATAAATTAATCATAAAAAGTAATTGCCTTCCACGAAATAAATTCATTCCAATATTTACAGGTCTTATTTCAAATCAATTTCATGGAACGTAGATAATAAATTCATACCCTCAGGTATGTCACTTTTGAAGAAGGCATAGATGACATATTTCTACGCGTTTTTATCCACAAGCAAAACCAATAAATATTTCACCCACATCCCGACATCTCATCGTACATGCTCTCCAGTTTCTCATCGAAATTGAGACGCATCACTCTGTGCGGTGTGTAACAACAATTTGACTGTGGACACATACCAAGGCGACAGCCTTGAGCGGTCAATTCTGGTGGAAAGTGTGAATTGAAAAAGCAGCGGAAGCCGAAACTTTAGTTTAACTATAATTTCTATAACGTATTGTCATTTTTATTACAGTAATGTATTGTCATTTTTAGTACATTTGATATTGCGTGGTTGTTGTATATGACACTAAGTGCTCCGTTTACCTTGTTTCTTGTTGCTATCACTCTTTCAATATATATTTTAACTCGCCCATAACACATTTTGAACAAAAGAAATTTAAAAAATCAGAGGAATCGTAGGACCTGTATGAAAATGTACGAGTATATGGACGAAGAGGACATAAAATAAATGTGTCGCGGAAGGAAATTCTGGCGACCTGTCCTTTCTGCCTCACGAAAATGGCGTGATTTTACACATGTATGTAATTTTAAATTTCATATTTATCCGAACATATGCCATAAATCGATGTAAAAATATCTGTGTTCGTTGTATCGGACGTATGCGTCACCATAAAATATGATTGATATATTTTCTTGTTATTTGGTATTTTTTGATTCTTGATTATATTTTTATGTTTTGTGTGATATTTTTATGTTTGTTGAGGTTCATGCTGCGTCACGACCGTAACTGAAATGTTCCTTATGCGCGGCCATCGCGCGAGACAGTATCAAAAGTCGGCCGGCCCATGCGTGCGAAAACTTGCGAGAATCGTGATATTTCGCATGTCATGACGCTATGCACGGGCGAAAACAGGCGCTTGCGATGAGCGATTGGCCGCACATAAGGAGCTCCAAAAGTAAAAACATACATACATTCCAGTCACGGACCTGCTCTGGAGCAGTCGCCTTTACCCGCAAACATACGCGCTCTCTCCACAGTTCGTTCCGATAGATAGATACAACCGTATCAGCCCGCGTCCCGCCAATTGTGCGCTCGCAGTGTCGCCTACGCCCGTTTGTCACCGAACATAGTGCTCGCGCGCAGTCGCAATCAGTGTCATCTTCACCGAAGCTTCGCATTTCGCCCACGCTCGTCACACCAAGTGACGTCATCAACCGCGCTTGCGCATGAACAATTTCCTCGTCACGGCCACCAGTGTTTAACTTTGTTCGCGTTTTCTATACATTAAGGAGCAGGCCTCCAAAAAAAAAAAAAAAAAGTTATAAGTGAATTAATTTGTTTCGAGTTCCGGTCCATGCCAGTCGTCTTCTTCTTCGTCAAGTAAGCTACTGACTGTTCTGTCCTTCTCACTCTTTTCCACTCCTCGGGCGGAGTTGCAAATCTGAATAAGGTCGGCAACTCTTCCCATCCTATCTTCATCCCATACTTCATTCATTCATTCACATCACCCTTCATAACCTTATCTATCATTTATTTATTTGTTCATTTCATCTTATTATTATTATTATAACTTACCTATACTTTCTCCACAGCCATTTATACATTTACTTCTACCGTTATTCTTCTTCTTCTGCTCATTTCTTCTTCCGACTAAACAATCATGAAGTCCGTCAAGTCCATCAAGTCCGCCAAGTCCGCCAAGTCGGACTTCTTCATCACAACCCCACGTATCATCATTAGGAAAACATCAACGCCTGAAACGCCCGCTTCCGTCCCCGTGGCCTCGCCTACACCATCAACCGCTATGTCTCCGGTCCGCTCAACATCCCCCGATTTAACCATCTCCACTTTCGAAGAAGCCATCGAGCTCTTCAATATGGAGAACACTTCCAAAAGAGTAACGATGAAGATGGTGAAACTCCTTCGGGAGCTCGTCAACAAAGGTGAGGTCTCGATCGCGGCCACAAACCCCTCACCCGTTTCACCAACTGTCTTGCCAACCGTCTCACTCCCAACACCACCGCGCTCCTCTGCCACTATGGATCCCCCACCAACAATCATCATCCCGGATACTCCAGATATGGACTGGCAATCTTTTGCCAAAAACCGAAAAAGGGCTCTCCAGTCTCAAATAAGCCCCCCCCTCGTCCGCCCCCAGACAAACCCGAAACCAGATGATGCCACTGCGACCCAAACAAACAAAAGGATGAGAGGCCCACTCAGCCCTCCTCTTCCCGCAGCTCCCGCTCCACCTTCAAATACAGTCGTACGACCTCTACTTCCGGTCAAAAAAGACCGCATCCCCCCCATCGTTCTTCATAATTCCGACAAGTACGGCGACCTGAGAGCCAAACTCAGGTCTCAAAACATTAACTTCACCTCGAAGGTTCAGCCCAATGGAGATTTAAAAATCTCCACAGAAACCGTCGATGCTTACCGCTCCCTCGTCCACATTACCGACTCTCTCGCCATCCCATACCACTCCTTCCACCTGGAGAACGAAAAGCCCCTGTTAGCCGTCATTCGTGGCCTACCGACCCCTATCAGCGTCGAGGACATAATGATTGAGCTTAAATCCCTCGACTACCCGGTCCAGAACGTATACCGTATGAAAAACCGAAATCGAGTGGAACTCCCCATGGTCGTTGTCAAGATGACAAGGGACTCTGCCGCAAAGCGCATCTTCACCGAACTCCACGGTGTACTCGATATTCGAGTCACAGTGGAGGAGCTGAACAAGCGCAAAGGCATGGGCCAGTGTCATCGATGCCAACAGTTCGCCCATTCCGCCGGCAACTGCCACGCCCCAGCCAACTGTGTTAAATGCGGTAGAACGCATCACACATCAGAATGCAGGAAGCCCGCGGACACTCCCGCCACCTGCTGTAACTGCGGAGGCCCACACACGGCCAACTTCAGAGGCTGCCCACGCTTCCCTAAGAGCAACTTCCCTTCAATCGCTCCCCAACACCACTTCCAGACCCCGCAGCCCTTACGCCCCCTCATGGATGGCATCTACCAACGACCCTCTACCAACGCCCCCCAACGCCCCCTTTCGAACGCCCCCTCGGCAATCAACGCCACATGGCGATTCCCCAACGCCCCCCAGAGTGCATCGAAACCGGTCACCTCCAACGCGTCATATGCGAACGTCGCAACTCGCCGCCCCCTATTATCGTCATCTACACCCCAAAACTACACATCGCCCGTCGCCCCCCCCCCAAATCGCGATCTCATTCTAAACAACCTAAAATCAGCCATCACCGAAGCCATGAACCTCCTTAACTACATCCAAGAACATGGCTCGCACCTATAAACCATCACACATATCCGCCGCGTTCTGGAATGCAAACGGTTCCCTCAGAGCACACAAACACGAGGTCGAGGATTTCCTCCTCGAGCACAACCTGGACGTGTTGCTGATAACGGAAACGCATCTCAAACCGAGCTACCGTTACAGCATCCGCAACTACTACTGCTACAGAGACGACCGCCTCATCGGCAGAAAAGGCGGCACCGCAACTCTCATCAAAAGCACAATAGACCACTGCCGCATCCCCTCCCCTCCCACCTCCTACATAGAATCCACATGCGTCGTGGTGAACACAGCCAACCACGGCCCCCTTAAACTTTGCGCGACTTATCTTCCACCTACCTCCCCACTTGTCGAGTCCGAACTGGACTCATTCCTCGCAGACAATATCCCCACCATCATGGCGGGAGATCTGAATGCTCAACACCACTTCTGGCACAGCCGCACTCCCAACACTCACGGCAATATACTCGATGAAATTTCCTCCCGCAAAAGATACTTCGTGGAAGGACCCACGTCTCCCACCCTCTATCCGCTAATAGACAGCCATCGCCCCGATGTCATCGACATCATTGTCCATAACGATATTCACTATCAAACAGATCTCACGACTGTTCACCAGCTTCAATCCGATCACTACCCGGTATTACTTCAATTGACGGATGGCTTCCCACCCTTCTCGCCCACAGCCCCTCCGCGATACATCACCTCGTGGAGCGATTTCGCTATTAACGTCGACAGCAGCATCAAAATACCGACAACTTTCCCCGACACGAACTCCATAGACGCCGCTATAAATGACTTCACAGCCACCATCAAATCCGCTCTCACATCCTCTTCAAAAGAGAGACCAGCCGATAAACCCGAACTTCCCCTTCCTTCACATATCAAAATACTGATTATGGAAAAAAACAAAACCAGAAAACTGTGGCAAAACACAGCCGTCCCCTCCTACAAGACCGACTACAACAGATTAGTCAAAAAAATTAAACACCTCCTACAGCAACTCCGCAATGACAAATGGTCAGACTTCGTCGAGTCCCTCGAATATAATGATGGACTCAAATGGAAATTAACGCGCTGCCTTAGAAATACGCCCTCCCGACCCAGTTCTCTTCAAGGACCAAATGGCCCCGTTTTCTCTGCTCGCGACCGCGCAGAGACCTTTGCTGACTCTCTAGCAAACATCTTCTCGCCTAATGCAGACCTCTCTGACCCCTCTCACTCAATAATGGTCGACAATGCAGTCGTCGACATATTAAATGAGCAAACCCCCCCCACCACAGACTTCTTCTCGCCGATAGAAATACAATCTATCATTAAAAATCTCATTAATAAAAAAGCACCCGGCCCCGATAAAATCAATAATCTCACCTTGAAAAAACTCCCGAAAAAAGCCATTTACGCCCTTACTGCCATCTACAATGCCTGCCTTCGACATAAATTCTTTCCGACCCCTTTCAAAAACGCCGACGTCATCATGTTCCCCAAACCGGGTAAAAGCCACATTATCCCCGAAAATCACAGACCGATCAGCCTGCTCCCGACTCTAGGTAAAGTGCTCGAGAAATTAATCCTCGAACGTCTCTCCACCGAAACTTACTCACGCAACATCATCCCAGATTCGCAACACGGATTTAGGCCATTACACTCTACCAGCCATCAGCTTCTTCGCGTTGTAGAACACATAATCAAATCCTTCAGAGCCAAAGGCCTCACGACCCTCCTTTCACTAGACGTGGCGAAAGCCTTCGACACAGTCTGGCATAATGGACTCATATTCAAACTGCACAAGTCAGGTATTCCCCTCAGACTAGTGCAAATCATCGCATCATTCCTCGAAAATCGCTCCTTCTCCGTCAAAATAGACGGCATAAACTCATCCCCACGCCCCATTCTGGCAGGAGTACCCCAAGGTGCACTGCTGTCCCCTATCCTGTATAACATATACACGAGCGATATGCCTCAATTTTCACGCACACATTGTATCACCGCGCAATACGCTGACGACACAGCCTTCCTCTCTTCATCGAAATATGAGTCCGATTCCCACGATAGACTGCAAGACTTCATTCCCATTTTGGAGCGCTGGTGCACCAAATGGAAGATCAAAATTAATCCTACCAAAAGCACTGCTGTCCGCTTCTCACGCAGATATATCGAACCCGTCAGAACTCTTAAACTCTTCGGCCAGAGCGTCCCATGGACGAAACACGTGAAATACTTAGGCCTCACCTTGGATAGTAAACTCTCGTGGTACAAACACGCCCATAATATAAAATCAAAAGCTCACGGAACACTCAAATCATTATATCCCTTGATCTGCAAACACAGCAAACTGAGCCCGCGCACTAAACTCCATCTCTATAAAGCGATCATCAGACCTCAACTGACTTACGCCCTTCCGGTCTGGGGCCACGCGAAGAAATCAACTCTACATCACATTCAAGTCATTCAAAACAAAGCCCTCCGCATAATCTTAAAAGCACCCTACATAGTACGTAACTCTAGACTCCACGCGGATATCAAACTACATACCATCCCCGAACATATGCGCGCTCTGGCCGAGAGGTTTTACAGCTCTGTATCCTGTCATCCCAACCCAATCATAAAATCCTTAGATAACTACAGCGCCAACACCAGATTCAGACACACTCGCCCGAAATCAATATTACGAAACGCCCCTCCGAACCCCCACTCCTTAACCGTAATCATCCCCCCAAATGACCCACCGATCGTCACTCTGGATTCCCCTACATCGACAGCTCCTCCGCAAGACAGTTTACCCCCTTAGGCAACCACATTTACCACCTTCAATAAACATTTTTTACATTTTTAATATATTTATACAAGTCACACACGTCTCCTTATCCACTTAATTACCTATATATATTTACATACTATATTCACTTTCGTACTATATTTTATTCATAACCATTATTTTTCACCCATTCAATATATTCGTGTGTGACTCCACAACTAAATGTATATTCTTATGTAATATTATGTATATACTATCACATTTATTTATGTATTTAATCGTTTTATAACTTCTCATAATCATTCATAAAATCAAAACATTTACCACAAACCTATCCTTTCCCGACTCCTAAAAGATCCAAAATTTCCAAAATATCAAAACAGTCAGAACTTATCCGATGAAGGAGTAAGGTGTCCTACCATCGGACCGAAACTCCAAACAAGTTATCAATCACTAGTACTAAAAACATACATTCTCACTTCATTCCAGTCTACGGCCTTTTACTTGCGACCATCTACTACCTGCTAAATATGAATCTCTTTACCCAGCTACTTTTCACCGGAAAACATCAAGTGAGCCGAAATCTCCGAGCATTGAGCGGCAGCCATCCACCTATTTTTACAGTCCTTTGTACCGGTGCCGTACAAAGTGGTCCTTCGAGCCGGATCCGCTGCATTACTGTGCCGTAAAATCGTTGTTTTATA